>CM053034.1:164644993-164741752 GCA_028564925.1 Lithobates sylvaticus | reverse complement strand
AAAATGATTTAATTACACAGAATCAGCAGCATGCATGTCATCACTGTTTGGTCTGTTGGGTTTTTATTACTCTACTACACCTACTAGTAAATTATTTGCCATGTAGAAATATAATATATACCAAAAACAGTGATTGATCTGGTTAGTGATGATGGACTGCTATTATTTTCAACACAACTGTGTATATATATATATATATATATATATATATATATATATATATATATATACACAGTATATATTTTTGCAGCACTTTAACCAGCATTAAAGGAGTTATTTCAGCCCTCAGTAGAATTACTTTCACAGTAATATGCCTTGGCCCTTAGATGTGATAAAGAATATACAGTGTGTGGTGTCTTTTTCCAAGAATCTGGGAACCAATATAAGCCATGACTGTTACTGTCAGAATGATCCCAGGGGATGTGGTGGTCTTTTTCCAGCAAAGAATTGTTCAGAATTCTCTGTGGTATAAATCTTTTTCAGTGAAGTCTGGTGCTGCAGCTTTGCTTCAGCGGACATGTAAATCATATACAGGTTCTTACACTGGGGCTGTGAATTCTGAAACTGTTATGTGACAGTAGAATATTTGTTGCTAACTCTTGGGGTTAAAGTCAGTGAGTGGCATAGGAAGCACGTCTGGAAACCTGGGCTAATATTAATCTTTTCTCCCTACACAAATCTGTAATATTTTTCGTATAATAACAAATTAAATGTCACGCTAATTGAGGGTAGGAGCCGAATTGTCTAGCAGAGGGTTGACAGCAGCAGCTGTAAGTATGGTGGTAATCGGGGCTTTTTTCTCAGAGAATAGGTGCAGGAACTCAACCATGCCCGCCACACTCACATACCTGCCAAATGGCATAAAATATTAGCTCTTCCTTCTGCATACAACCCCCTCCCTGCACTGCCCTCATTTTCTCCCCCCTTCTTAAAAGCTCCACTATCAGTCATATATCTTACCTTTGTTGCAATATTAAGCTGAAACACCTATCCGGCTGTAGTACCTCCTAGCATATTATACTATACTACAGTCACTTGCAAGGGAGATTATGCAGTAGAAGCATCAACAACTGGTCACCAGGGAAAAAATGGAGACCACAGAAGGTGCAGCCTACCACGCACCCTCTCCTGCCCATGGCTGCACTGAACCCTGGGCACCTGTTCTGTATCTCCCTTGTCCCTGTCCGACCGGCACTCAGTGGGATCTGCCCAGGAGATCTGACCTGTGGGAGCTACTGGGAGATAAGCTATCTTCTTGTAAACGCAGAAGCTGGACTTCAGTGTTACCAAGTGATAGTGGTGAGCAGGGAGCAAAAGACCTGAGCCAGAGGTGGTGGAACTGAGTTCCCCCTAGTTCCTGCTGAAAAAAAGCCCTGGGGGTAATATGCAGAGATCCTGAACTTACAATATAATTCTGCTCGATGTGTAGGATCTCAGATACATTATCCTGTGCATAGCTGTCAAAATTTGAAAGTAGTTAAGAGGGACATTTTAACAACTTGAACTCTGGAAGGTTTTACTCCTTGCATGAGCAGGACATTTTTTGATATTCAGAACTGTTTACTTTTCCTGGCAATTGCGCAGTCATGCAACCCTATACTTAAATTAAATTTATATTAAGTTTTCATACAAATAGAGCTTTCTTTGGGTGGTATTTGATCAACACTGGGTTTTTACTATATAAATTAAAAAAGACTTGACATTCTAAAGAAATTAAACTATATTTTCTACTTTCTGTTATAAAACATTTCCAATAAATGTTGTACGAAACTACAAGTCTTGCATAATTTTTTTTTGCACTGAAACATACCTTGTAATTGTATAAGGCATATATGGGGTATAGAGTTGACAGAACGAGATTTAGGCTTGCTGGGTGCGATTTTTTTTTTTTACCACCAGATTCCACTCTGATCACAAAAAGATGGAATCAATCCTCAAAAAACATTGGCCGATATTGCTTGAGGGCATGCATCTCAAAACTATCCTCCCTAACCTACCCAGAGTTACATACAGAAAAGCCCCAAATATTAAAAATCTTGTTCTGTCAACTCTATACCCCACATATGCCTTATGTCATTACAAGGTATGTTTCAGTGCAAAAAAATTATGCAAGACTTGTAGTTTCGTACAACATGGCCAGAAACAATTTACTACCAAGGGCAAAGCCTACAACATCATTGAATTCTACAACTGTTCATGATTATGTGGTTTATTGTCTCAGCTGCCCGTGTCACCATGTAGGCTGCACCATTCGCCCCCTTCGGCAGAGATTTGGTGAGTACCAGAGAAAGGTTGAGGAAAGGTTGAGGAAGGCAAAGATAAACACAGCGTCCCTCGCCCTTTCTCCAAACACCCTAAAAAATCCACTGAAGGCCCAAAAGTGTGGATTGTGCAACGGATACCTAGGGATCTCTCGGAGGCCGAGCGATTCCATAGGATCTGTGAATGCGAAACATACTGGATTTACTCTCTCGACACTCTGTCGTCAGGGGGACTCAATGAGGAATTGGAGGTGTCTACTGTATTATAACAGTTGTTTGCCAACCATTAATTTTTTTTTTTTCCCTTTTCCTTAGGTATCTCTTCCTAATCTTGGTGGTTCTTTATCTAAATAGTTTTCTGTCTTGGGGTGGTGGGAAGTTCGGCCTAATAGTAAGTACACATATTGCTACTGTTAATGCCTAATCCCCCCTTCCCTCTACCCCCTCCCATCCCTTCTCCCTACACCCCATCCCCTTCATTTCTCAATAGCCCATGCTAAGCATTATTATCCCACTACATATTAATTATAATTCACCTTACCATCATCTTATTACACTATATACTATCATCAGTATATATAACAGAAATTATCTTCCCACAAATTCCAAATACAAATTATTGTTTTTAACGGCTTCCCGACTGCCTCCTGCACATATACGTCGGCAGAATGGCACGGCTGGGCAAAACCACGTATCGGTACGTGGCCCTTTAAGATACCTAGGGATCTCTTGGAGGCCGAACCGATTACATAGGATCTGTGAATGCGAAACATACTGGATTTACTCTCTCGACACTCTGTCGTCAGGGGGACTCAATGAGGAATTGGAGGTGTCTACTGTATTATAAAAGTTGTTTGCCAACCATTAATTGTTTTTTTCCCTTTTCCTTAGGTATCTCTTCCTAATCTTGGTGGTTCTTTATCTAAACAATTTTCTGTCTTGGGGTGGTGGGAAGTTCGGCCTAATAGTAAGTACACATATTGCTACTGTTAATGCCTAATCCCCCCTTCCCTCTACCCCCTCCCATCCCTTCTCCCTACACCCCATCCCCTTCATTTCTCAATAGCCCATGCTAGGCATTATTATCCCACTACATATTAATTATAATTCACCTTACCATCACCTTATTACACTATATACTATCATCAGTATATGTAACAGAAATTATCTTCCCACAAATTCCAAATACAAATTATTGTTTTTAACCTGAGAAATAAAATACTAAAAACAGCGCTCAGAGTAAGGTATCTAAAAGTTGAGAACTAAATCAGAGCACTTTTAAAGATACTGAGTCCACAATCAAAGATAAATGCAATATCAATAAATATAGATAAAAGTTCATTGAGTGCAGAAATAGTGGTAGGTGAACAGTACACGACGCTGACCGGAAGTGACGCTCTGCGTTCCAGCTTGCGCTCCACGGCCGCCATAGCACCACCAGGAAGCTGTTTGTATGTCTAGATAGACATACCATACACTACAGGAAGCGCTGCGGATGCCGCTGAGGGGATTTATCCAATATCCCAAACGCAAGTGATCATTATATGCAATACTGAAAGTATTTTAAATGTACGCTGCTATTCTTATGGGTATTTTTATTGGAGGTTTTGATTTATAAAATAAACGGAATTACGCTATGTGCAAAACTTTATTTGTTTTTATGGCGAGTTTATTTGGAGCCAATTCCCCCCTGGACCCCTGATGCAGTAGTGTTCTTTTGATGATGCTGAGAGGTTGAGAAGGTTACCAGGCTGGTTGTTGTCCATCTTGGCTGAGGAGTAGTGGATGCAGTTTGAACCATTGATGACCTATACCTGACATGCCTGTTTGATTTTTATCTCTGGTGAGTTTGAACCCCTAAGGGGATTACTTCACACGTGGTGAAAACAAGTCACATGGGATGATATGTGGTCCACAGTTAACGCAGAAGAAGTCACCTTGATGCGATTTTGAACTGTTCACCTACCACTATTTCTGCACTCAATGAACTTTTATCTATATTTATTGATATTGCATTTATCTTTGATTGTGGACTCAGTATCTTTAAAAGTGCTCTGATTTAGTTCTCAACTTTTAGATACCTTACTCTGAGCGCTGTTTTTAGTATTTTATTTCTCAGGAATAATACTGCTTGAATTTTTTACTATCCATTTTACATACTTTATCTATTTATTTTAAACGGCTGCTTAATTATATATATTTATTGAGTTATTTATATATATTTATTTCTGTTGATCCAATTGTGTCTAGTTGCATTATAAACTGTATTTCCGACATCAGGCGCTGAGTAGTGTACATTAGGCCTTTTCAGTCACACTCTTTTTATATATTGTTTTTAACCGCTTCCTGACCGCCTCCTGCACATATACATCAGCAGAATGGCACGGCTGGGCAAAACCACGTACCGGTAGGTGGCCCTTTAAGAGCCCAGCCGTGGGTCACGCGCCGCCGGCGGCGTGCTCACGACGCAGTCGGGAGCTCCGTGACCACGGCCGCGGGACCAGCGTACCCGATCGCGGCTGGTGTCCCACGATTGGGTCACAGAGCTGAAGAAGGGGGAGAGGTCTGTGTAAAAAAACCTCTCCCCGTGCTTCCTACACTGCCTGTCACTGATCGGCTGTTCCCCGTCATTGGGAAAGCCGATCAGTGATGTCAGACGTCAGCCACGCCCCCTACTGTAAAAAAAACACACACAAGTCACACTAACTCCCCCCGCCCCCTAGTGGTTAACTTCTTCACTGCCAGTGTCATTTACATAGGAATCAGTGCATTTAAATAGCACTGATTTCTGTATAAATGACAATGGTCCCAAAAATGTGTCAAAAATGTCCGATGTGTCCGCCATAATGTCGCAGTCACAATAAAAATCGCTGATCACCGCCATTACTAGTAAAAAAAAAAAAAATATTAATAAAAATGCTATAATCCCCTATTTTGTAAACGCTATAACTTTTGCGCAAACCAATCAATAATCGCTAATTGTGATTTTTTTTTTACCAAAAATATGTAGAAGAATACGTATCGCCCTAAACTGAGGAAAAAAAATTTTTTATATATTTTTTGGGGATATTTATTATAGCAGAAATGAAAAAAATATTGCATTTTTTTTCAAAATTGTCGCTCTATTTTTGTTTATAGCGCAAAAAATAAAAACCGCAGGGGCGATCAAATACCACCAAAAAAAAGCTCTATTTGTGGGAAAAAAGGACGTCAATTTTGTTTGGGAGCTACGTCGCACGACCGTGCAATTGTCAGTTAAAGCGACACAGTGTCGAATCGCAAAAAGGGGCTGCAAATTGGTGCTGCTAATCAGGGAGAAGAAACAGCCAGATCAGTGTTCTCTGTACAAAGAGTTCTGTGTGTGATTGGACACAGCTGATCAGCAGGTATCATTTGAGATCCCTGGCTGAAATCTGCTGCCAAACTCATGCATGCATGCGTCCTAAGCCTGGAAGCAAGCCGGCAAAGTACATATACGTTGCTGAGCCTGCACCTTCTGCCCACTCACAGTATACTTATTACTTACTATGAGAGGTCAGCAGGAGGTTAAAGGGACCCAAACACATTTTTGCATGCGTGACACCTCGTCAAGACTTTGTCCTCAAGAGTGCCCCAATGGGTCACCTCCAAAGTCAAGGGGTTGGTGTGCATGAAGCCTAGAACTCCTATTATGTGGAAAGGGAAATGTCCTGTACCATTTTACCTGTTACACCGAGGCATTTCTAACAAAAGACCAACAAGCGTCCATGGTGGGTGGCCAAGGTCTTGATGGAGAAGTTTTGTTCATTTTAGGTTGCCCCAATGAATCCATTCTGATCAGGGAAGAAGCCCTTAGAGCTGTGTCATCAGGAAACCGCTAGATTTGTTGGAAGTTGAGAAGTCCAGAATGACCCCCTATCATCCACAAAATAATCCACAGACTGAGAGGGTCACTGCACCCTTGTTGACATGCTTGGGACTTTAACAAATGAGAAGAAGCAATACTGGAGTAAGCATATATTCCTCCATATATGCTTATGTTTAGGAGAGAAGCCTAATTGCCAGTTGTTTTGGACATATCTCTGTATCAGACATCTGACAAAGGGTATGTGGATTGTCTCAGAAAGAACTTAAAGTGTTACTAAACCCAGGACCCTGGATTCACTATAGCTGGTCTCCCACAGTAAACAGAACATAGAAATGGAATTATTTTAGTAAATATAAACTGCTAAATACCTTTTCTCACCAGCAGTATATAGCAGTCACATGACTTCTATCAGTGTCTGGTTAAAGCTTGTAGGAGGAGTTTTCATTCTTCTCTGACTGTCCTATGCGAGTGAAGGACCCCTGACCCTCTTTCTGGACAGTGCTGATCACATGCACCCTCCCTAAGAAAAAAAAACGCTTTAGAAATGCAAACTAAACTGAGTATGTGCAGAGTGCCCCCAAGGCTTTGTAATGTCAAGAGACGAATTGGGGACTGTGGAAAAAGGGGAGGATCAGAAAAGACAGGATCAAACAGCCTTTTTACACAATGCAGAGGATTAACCCCTTAGGTTCCACAGTGAGTATAACAAGCATGCTTTACTGCATATACAGACTGATTTTACTGTTTAGTAACACTTTAACCACTTCAGCAACAAATTTGCATCGCTTTAACTGAAAATTGTGCAGTCGTGTGATGTTGTACCCAAACAAAATGTCCTTTTTTTCCCCACAAATAGAGCTTTCTTTTGGTGTTATTTGATCACCTCTGCGTTTTTAATTTTATGCGCTATAAACAGAAAAAGAGCGACAATTTTGAAAAAAAAAATAACAATATTTTGCTATAATAAATATCCCCCAAAAAATAAAAAATAAATGAATCTCTTCATTGGTTTCGGCCAATATGTGTTCTTCTACAAATTTTTGGCAAAAAAAAATAAAAATCGCAATATTGATTGGTTTGCACAAAAGTTATAGCAAAAGTTATAGCGTCTACAAAATAAGGGATATATTTATTGCATTTTTATTATAATTTTTATTTTATTTTTTTTTTAGTAATGGCTGTGATCTGCGATTTTTGGACAGAACAGACACTTTTGACACTTTATCTATTACACAAAGTTTTTCATACCGATATAGCGATTTGCGCAATAGAGCCGCCCTGGTCAGCAAGTGGTTAATGTGTAACCACTTTCGTGGGGAAAAAATAGCAAATAAAAAAGAAAATAATATAGCGTATACAATTGCGATACAATTCATAATGTAATTGAATGTTATTAAAAAGTATTTTTCCTTTTCAATCTGCAGCTCTGTAATTTTCTGAAAATGCAATGCAATGTGGCTACCTGGAGGTGTTCTCTAAGTGGCCAGGCTGTGGAAAAGTCCCACACATGTGGTATCGTAATACTCAGGAGGAGTAGCAGAATTTATTGTGGGGTGACATTTGTGGTATACACATGCCATGTGAGAGAAATAACCTATTACAATGACAATTTTGTGAAAAAAAAAAAATCTTAATTTTGCAAAGAATTGTGGGAAAAAAATTACAACATCAAAAACCTCACCATGCCTCTTACTAAATACCTTGGAATGTCTACTTTCAAAAAAGGAGTAATTTAGTGGATATTTGTACTTTTCTGGCTTGTTCGGGTCTCAAGAAATTATATAGGCCACCAGTACATCAGGTGTGATCATTTTTTTATGATTTGCACCACAGTTTGTAGACTCTCTAATGCCCTGTACACACGTTCCGATTAATGGACAAAAGTCGATTTCGGACAGATCGTTTGATAATCTGATTGTTAGTACACAGCTTTCGACAGTCCGACCAACCAAATCCGAAGGGACAAACAGGAAAACTTTGGTCGGACGACAGCCCATCGTACGACAATCGTGTAATCAGAACAGTATGCGTCCGATAAAAGTCGTTCGACAAACACCACGCATGCTCGGAAACACGAAAATAAACCAGAAGGACACAGGGGTCACACGTATTTGACATCATTGAAAATACGTAGCTACGCACAGCGGAAGATTTTTCCAGAATCGTACGACAAAAATCTTTCACACATTTTGCACTGTTGTATTCAATCTTAGTTGTATGCCACAAAATGCGAACGATCTGTCGTACGATAATCGGAACGTGTGTACGGGGCATTACTTTCACAAAGACCAAATAATATCCACTAATTTGGGTTATTTTTACCAAAGATATGTAGCAGTATAAATTGTTGCCAAAATTTATGAAGAAAAATGTATAATTTGCAAAATTTTATCTCAGAAACAAAGAAAAATTTGTTTTTTTTTCAAAATTTATTCTTATTTTTTTCATTTATAGCGCAAAAAATAAAAAAAACAGAGGTGATCAAATACCACCAAAAGAAAGCTCTATTTGTGGGGAAAAAAAGGACAAAAAATGTATTTGGGTACAGTGTTGCATGACTGAGTAATTGTCATTCAAAGTGTGAGAGCACCGAAAGCTGAAAATTGGACTGGTCACGAGGGGGGTTTAAGTGCCCAGTTGTCAAGTGGTTAAAGCCTGGAGGCATAAAAACACTGTCTTCCTATGTTTCCAGCTGGGCTTGTCCTAGAAGAGCAAGCAGTGCTGATGTGGAGTGCCCGGAGTCCCTTACCAGTAACTGTGAGAGATGGGTGAAATAGGAAAAACTCAGGTCCAAGGTGAGATTAGTTACCTAAACCAGAGATTATTGTTGAGCGAACCCGAACTGTAAAGTTCGGGTCCGTACCGGACTTTTGGGTGTCCGGGGCCCGGCCCCGAACCTGAACTATTGGCTGTAAGTTTGGGTTCGGGTCCGGTGTTCGGCGATGTATTGGCGCCTTTTTAACAGCTGCAGGGCAGCCAATCGACGCTAGTTTCACTAGTGTGCCCTTAGAAGCCATCACAGCCATGCCTACTAATGGCATGGCTGTGATTGGCCAGTGCAGCATGTGACCCAGCCTCTATATATAGGCCAGACACACAGCACACAGCGTCATTCTGCTATAGACAGATTCCTGTGCTGCTAAGAGAGAGGATTTTAGGAGTTAGTGTGATAAAGTCAGTCAGTCAGTCCACATTCCTTTAATTTTCTTCTAATTAGTTAGATCAGTGAGCGATCTAGATAGCTAGAGTAGAGTAGGGAGTTTCTTTATTAAGGAAAAGAAAGAGGCAGAGAGAATTATTGAAGAGATTCCTAAATCAATTGCACCCTGGCTGGGGTGCAGTGCACAGTCTTTTAACAGTGCTATGAGGCCAGTGCCAGACAAAATATAAAAGTTTTACCTGCAAGCTCAGTGCACCATTAGGACCAACACTGCATATAGTAAGAGATACACCATAGTCTGTGTGTATTCTGCTATTGGAAAAACATTGCAAAAAAATTAAATTTTGCTGTGTTTTTTTTTCCCCAATAGCATTTTCTGCGTGTTCATACACGCTTTAGATACTGTCCGTGTATTCTGATATTGGAAAAACATTGCAAAAAAAAATTAATTTTTTTTTTTTTTCCCCAATAGCATTTTCTGCGTGTTCATACATACACGCTTTAGACACTATCCGTGTATTCTGATATTGGAAAAACATTGCAAAAAAATTTAATTTTGCAGTGTTTTTTTTCTTCCCAATAGCATTTTCTGCGTTTTCATAAACGCTTTAGACACTATCCGTTTATTCTGATATTGGAAAAACATTGCAAAAAAATTTGATTTTGCAGTGTTTTTTTTCTTCCCAATAGCATTTTCTGCGTTTTCATAAACGCTTTAGACACTATCCGTTTATTCTGATATTGGAAAAACATTGCAAAAAAATTTAATTTTGCAGTGTTTTTTCTTCCCAATAGGATTTTCTGCGTTTTCATAAACGCTTTAGACACTATCCGTGTATTCTGATATTGGAAAAACATTGCAAAAAAATTAAATTTTGCAGTGTTTTTTTTTTTTCCCAATAGCATTTTCTGCGTGTTCATAAACGCTTTAGACACTGTACGTGTATTCTGCTATAGACAAAAACACCCATTCAGGGCGAGATCATAAATTTTGAAAATATTAGGAGTTTATCAAAAAGGGGACGTGGCCCGGGTCGTGGTGCTGCTGGTGGCGCTCCTGTTGCAGGGAGAGGACGTGGTCGATCTGTGCCAGCTACACGCACTAGTGAAACACCTTCCTCAGGTGAGAGTAGGCGACAGAGCCTGCAGCGGTATTTTGGCGCGCCTAATGAGGCTGTACGAATGTTGAGGCCAGGACAAGTACAGGCGATAGTAGATTGGGTTGCGGACAGTGCCTCCGGTTCCTTCACATTGTCTCCCACCCAGTCTCCTGATGAAAGTTAATAATTTTTTCCAGAAAGTGCGTATTCTGGGGTATTCCCACCATATGTGCGGCATCGTGCCGTTGAGTTTCTGAGGTTCTTAATGACTTCCTGTACCTCTTCTGCTGAGAAGGGGGCCTCCAGCATTTTATTTTTATTTTTAATTTTTTCATGTTATTTTAAGTTATTTCCCTATCCACATTTGTTTGCAGATCACTTGCCATGCTCTTAACAACATTTTGTTGCCATTTGCAGCCCTCTAGCCCTTTCCATGACTTTTTTACAGCCATTTTAGTGTTCAAAAGTCCGGGTCCCATTGACTTCAATGGGGTTCGGAGTTCGGGGTCAAGTTCGGGTCAAGTTCGGTCCCGAACCCGGACTTTTTTCTGAAGTTCCGCCGAACCCGCTGAACCCGAACATCCAGGTGTCCGCTCAACTCTACCAGAGATCTTTGTCCCACACTGCTGTTATGTCATTGCAGGGACGATATAGCTTCTGCCAGGCGGTGCTACTAATGAACAAAACAATTGTTCCAGTGGTTGGCTGTGGGACACAGCCCTGATTCAAGGGACCCCGGGATTATGTTTCAATCCCAGGACAGTCCCATAGAATCCAGGACGGTTGGGAAATATGCGTTATAGGTCACTGCATTCAAAAAAAAAAAAAAATTCAAGTAAAATTTTGGCTGTCCCTTTTCTGTATAGCCTTGACGCAACAAATTTGAACATGTATCAGAATACAACTGTACCATTTTAATGGCCGCTTCGTTTCCCTTTTGCCGCGTACACACAAGTGGATTTTCCGTCGGAAAAACCTTGGATGGTTTTTCCAACGGAATTCCGCTCAAGCTTGGCTTGCATACACACGATCACACTAAAGTTTGCTGAACTCTGGACCATCAAGAACGCGGTGACGTACAACACTACGACGAGCCGAGAAAATTAAGTTCAATGCTTCTAAACATGCATCGAATTGTTTCCGAGCATGCGTAGGAATTGCTACAGACGATCGGAATTTCCGACCAAAAAATTGAGAACATGCTCTCAATCTTTTGCTGGCTGGAATTCCGCCAGCAAAAGTCCGATGGAGCATACACACAGTCTCATTTTCCGACCAAAAGCTCTCATTGGACTTTTGCTGGCGGAATTTCCGATCGTGTGTACGCGGCAACTAAGGGAAACTAAGGGGCTCAGTTTAGGTTCACTTTTTTTTTGATAAAGACGCTTAAGGCAGATTGACTAAATCTAGAGTAATACAAAAAAGCCAGAAAGTCCTTTGTCAGCAGGGTGTACATATTATTGTCCACAAGCAGACGTTTCTGTCATTGCTTCCTATGTAATATATCGAACACTTTACAGCAATCCTCCATGGCATTGTAAGTGTTCTTGTAAGTAAGGCATGTGTTCTGCACCACTTCTCCTCTTCCCTCAGTTCTCTCTAAATAAGAATAGATCATATATTCCATTAACCTTTAACTAAGGCAAGAGATGTGTTTGAATAATTGACCTGCAATATTTATGACATTTTTCCAGCTGACAAATTATCCATATGTACAAGACTTCTCATGTAAGGGCTGCTTGAATGATTAAAGTTTATAAAGCATTGTTTATATTTACATTTTTAATATAGTTGTGGGGTGTTCCACCCGTATGTGAAATTGCTTAGTCAGCATGCACAAGCTTGGAGGAATGTACTAATGGGTCTATTTATAAAAAAATGAGTTGGGTGACTGTGAATATTCGCCCGTCCTTGATGAATTTTGACCATATTTTGCTTAATGCAGTGATCTTGAGCGCCATCTAGTGATCATAATGCAGTATTTTTCTGAAATGTATTAAACAAGTTACGCCCCCAAAAAAATTCAAATCTGGGTGAATGCTTGTCATATTTGTTCAACTATTTTTATTTTATTTTTTATATAAGTAGACCCCTATATGTCTGTCTGAGTCCTTAAATTTCTCTTTGCTGCGCTAGAAGTCAACATATGCACCATCAGCTGTCAGAATTGATAGAGATATTAAACAAAAGCATGCATATGGAACAGCTTATAGCCATAGATAGAGAAAAACAAAATGGATAGGTTTCATAATATGTGCGCCACTTGGGTTGGAAGAAATAACAACATTTCAGAAGCCTTATTATTGTCTCAACTCCTGTCCTGACACCTAAGTAGACCTTTAATTCCCATCCAGTAAGTAAACTAATATTACCACGAGTGGGAAGTTCTCTCATCCTATATTATCCTCTTCCCCTCCACACTTTTCTCTGTGTGGCTATGCATTTGCAGGCCACGGCTCTTTTTCATGCCAGGCTTGGCTTGAAAAAGAGGGGGCAGCCTCAAAACTCGTAGCCACGCCCCCGATAGCATTTCTTCCATTTTCATCATTTCCTGTCCCCATCAGCACTCCACAGACCCCATGTTCTGCTTCCTGTTTTTCCCCGAGGTTGCCTGGTTAACCTGGCTACCCAACTCCACCCCCACAGTGGAAGCGCTCTCCTGGGATCCTATAATTATTAGACACGTGCGCCATCAATAAATTCGTTTTGTTCCGTTCCGTATTAGAATTCATTTGTATTTCGTAATTTGTGTCCGAAATTTCATACGAAATACGAATTTTCGTTAGGTTCGTTAACTTTTGGTAATAATTACGAATGTTCCTTATGATGAATTTATCATTATGAGGGGCTCCCACCATCCCTGTGCTGTGCTGACTTCCTGGGTTTTTAACTTTTAGGTTTGTTACTTTTTGTAACAATTACGAATGTTCGTTATGATGAATTTATAATTATGAGGGGCTCCCACCATTCCTGTGTTGTGCTGACTTCCTGGATGTTTAACTTTTAGGTTCTTTAACTTTTTGTAACAATTACGAATGTTCGTTAGGAATTTGGATCCGAAATTCGTAAACAAAATTTCGTATTTCGTACAGAATTCGGAAGCATTGCAATTCGTATTTCGGATCCTCCCGAATGTACGAATTTACGGAAATTCATACAAGCCAGTTCCAAGCCAAAACAAGCCAGTTTTCGATTCGTACGAAACTAATTGCACATGTCTAATAATTAGGCTACAAGCTGCAGAAGTACCTGTGAATGACACCTTAGCATACCATTCATGTGCATACCTAAACAATTTGAGTGAGTTGCCATTTTATGTGATGTTTTCATTTTTCTATCTTACTGCACTTAGCCAGGCGCCCCCTTGCTGTTTCTCTGATTACTACAGGAAGCATCAGGACCACTGCCAGTGTATCCATATTGACAGCCCCCAGGCATCTCTTTCGGTTGTTAAAGCCTGAGAACTACGATAAGCTCTTTTGATGTTACTAAATGTGAGTTATTAATTGTCCTTTTCCAATAAATGTCACACTACCTGCCATACTTGTACATTTAATAAACTGTATTCATTCTTGCATTATCACAGTTCTCTTAACACTCTCTAACACAGCCGATTTTCACTCCTGCTTTGAGGCTGTTTAACCATTTGCCTAACGGGCCCTTTCACCCCCTTCCTGCCCAGGCCAATTTTCAGCGCTGTCACATTTGCGAATGACAATGGCGCGGTCATACAACACTGTACCCATAAGAATTTTTTTCATTTTTTTTCACACAAATAGAGCTTTCTTTTGGTGGTATTTAAAGTGGTTAGCCCATTTAAAAAATAAATAAATAAATAAAAGTCAGCAGCTACAAATACTGCAGCTGCTGACTTTTCATAATCGGACACTTACCTGTTCCAGGGTCCAGTGATGTGGGGGATCGAAGCCCAGCTCATCTCCCCCTCCGTTCAGCGGCACCAGCATTGTGACTGTGGGCGCCCGGCCGTGGCTGCACAGCCGGGCACCCACTGCACATGCTCGAGCGGCGCCGCACACCGTGAATGGTCGCACAATCATCTGGGACCTGTCACGTGTCCCAGATGATTGACAGGAGGGAGGGGGCACAGCTGAGTCCTTCCTGCGCCGAGGGGAAGTGATGTCACCAGCCCAGGCACTGAAGGAGGCAGACTACGAGGGACCCCCTAGCAACAGCCATTTAGAGGTGAGTTAAAAAAAAAAGAATCCAAATGTTTTTTTTTTTTTTTTTTTTCTTTTAGGAATATTAAAGCGGTTCTACACCCTTTTTTTTTTTTGGGGGCTTTTTTGGTCAATTGGGGGACTTACCTGTTCCATCTTCCATCTCGATCGCCGCCGGTTTTGGTCCGATGAAGTTCTTCATCTTCTTCTTTTGTGCTGGGGGCCATCTTGCCTGTGGGCATATGAAACCCCCACAGGCACTTTAGATGGCCCAGCATGCACCGCCGTTACTCGCGCGTGCGCAGTAACGGCACATCTGCCGACATCTCACGAGATTTCGGAAGATGTGTCCAAAATCTCGCGAGATTTCCGAAGATGTGGCCGAAATCTCGTGAGATTTCGGAAGATGTCCGCACTGACTCCTGGGAACAATGACACCAGATCCCAGGAGACAGTGCGGCCTGACGACGATCGACGCAGAGACCCCGCCCACCGCCGAAGAGACAGAAGACCGGAAGTCATCAATTACAAGGTAAGTAAAAAAAAAAAAAAAAAACACATTTCATTTAGTACTCTTTGCCTGATTTGGAAGGCAAAGAGATTTACTAAATGAAATGGGTGCAGAACCGCTTTAATGATTTTTTTTTTTTGGGGGGGGGGGGGACTCCACTTTAAGCACCACTGGGTTTTTTACTTTTTGCTAACAGACGCAAAAAGACTGGAAATTTTGAAAAAAAATAAAAATGTTCATAGTTTGTTATAAAATTTTGCAAACAGGTCATTTTTCTCCTTTACTGATGTGCACTGATGAAGCTGCACTGATGGGCAAAGATGAGGCGGCACTGATGGGTGGCACTGATGCGCAGGAGTGAGGTACGCGGCCCAGGAAGGAAGAGGGGCGAAGATGGACGTGGCCTGCACAGGGGACAGCGCAGGCTTTGTTTGCAGGTAAGTGTTGTATAATGGGCTAGTATGCGATGCATACTAGCCCATTATGATTTTAATTTGCAGGCCTTGCAGGGAGCAATAGAGGAAGTAAAACCCATCAGAGTTTACTTCCTCTTTAAGTCAACTTCATTCAGCACAAGTATTCTGCAACAAGATCCAAGAAATAAATTGTAAGAGCTGTATTGTGGCACATCTAAACTAAAGGATTCGTTTACAGAGCTGAGGGATTTCCACTAGGATGCATTACAGGCCATGGACTGACAGTTATTGACTCTATCACTCAGAGATCCTGTTACTTTCTACTTGTAAAAATAGTCTTGTGTCTGCGAATGGCCATCTAATGAATCATTCATGATCTGTAGTAATCCTGCTTTCCTCGTACAATTTTAGGACCAATATCAAGTACCGTATTTATCGGCGTATAACATGCACCTTTCCCCCCTTAAAATCGGGGGAAAGTCGTGGCTGCGTGTTATACGCCGATCCCCAAAAAAAAATGTGCCAAAAAAAAAAATCAAACGGCGCCGAAAAATAGAGACCGCCGTAAAAAAAAAAAAAAAAAAAAAAACGAGCCCTGCCGAAAAAGAGAGCGCCGATGAAAAAGACCGATCTGACTGCTCGGCTCCACTCTCAGTCCCGCCTCCGCTCGCAGTCCCGCCTCCCTGCGCTCGCTTCCGAAACAGGGACTGCGAGCGGAGCCGAACAGTCGGCTCGGTCTTTTCCGGCGGCGCTAGCTCGGTCTTTTCCGGCGGCGCTAGCTCGGTCTTTTCCGGCGACGCTAGCTCAGTCTTTTCCGGCAGCGCTAGCTCAGTCTTTTCCGGCGGCGTTAGCTCGGTCTTTTCCGGCGGCGCTAGCTCGGTCTTTTCCGGCGGCGCTAGCTCGGTCTTTTCCGGCGGCGCCAGCTCGGTCTTTTCCGGCGGCGCCAGCTCGGTCTTTTTCGGTGGCGCTAGCTCGGTCTTTTTCGGTGGCGCTCGCTTGGCCTTTTTCGGCGGCGCTCGCTTGGCCTTTTTAGGCGGCTCTCGCTCGGTCTTTTTCGGCGGCGCTCGCACGGTCTTTCTAGGTGGCAAATTTAAACGTGGGCAAGCTGCAAATGACGCTGGCAAGCTGCAAATGACACTGGGCAAGCTGCAAATGACACTGGGCAAGCTGCAAATGACACTGGGCAAGCTGCAAATGACGCTGGGCAAGCTGCAAATGACGCTGGGCAAGCTGCAAATGACACTGGGCAAGCTGCAAATGACACTGGGCAAGCTGCAAATGACACTGGGCAAGCTGCAAATGACGCTGGGCAAGCTGCAAATGACGCTGGGCAAGCTGCAAATGACGCTGGGCAAGCTGCAAATGACACTGGGCAAGCTGCAAATGACACTGGGCAAGCTGCAAATGACACTGGGCAAGCTGCAAATGACACTGGCAAGCTGCAAATGACACTTAAATGTACGTTTTTTTTCCCCTAAACTTCCCTCCTAAAACTTTTTTTCCTTAAAATACCCTCCTAAACTTGGGGTGCGTGTTATACGCCGATAAATACGGTAGTTCTTTTTCGTAAAGAATAACTAAACATTAAATAACTTAAAACTAATAAATACAAAAAATATTAGTAGCATTAACAGTAAAATACATTAAGTACAAGTGGATTAGGCTGACCTAAGCTGGGAAGAATCATAGTGAAAATGACTCTGGGTAATTCTCTTTTTAAAGAAAAACTCCAGGCTTGCATAGTTGTACAGGATCCTCTACTTTACTTAATTTATTTACCGTATATACTCGAGTATAAGCCGAGTTTTTCAGCACATTTTTTTGTGCTGAAAATGCCCCCCTCGGCTTATACTCGAGTCAAGCACTTTTCGGCAGCAGAGAATTACATTTTCCGACCCGACTTTGGGGTCCCGTATCTCGGGGCCACTTGGTGCTAGGAACCCCAAATTTTAAAATATATTGTAGTGCTAGTTCCACTGGGTTTGCACACCGAGATACAGGGCCCCAAAGTCGGTTCGGAAAATGTCATTCTCTGCTGCAGAAAAGTGCTTGACATTTTCCGACCCGACTTTGGGGCCCGAGATACAACTGTGTCCATCTGCAGCAATGTCATTTCGGGACCCTTTGGGTCCAGAGACCCCAAATTTTGGCTGCAGCTAGGGTGCATCTAGGAACCATTAACTACCATGTTTGAAGTTCAGGGGGCCTATGGCTGCAAATGGGCACAGTGAGGCATGCAAATGGGCACAGTGAGGCATGCAAATGGGCATTGTTGACCCTCTTTTCCACTTACAGTAGCTGCGCATTTCTCACCCTAGGCTTATACTCGAGTCAATACGTTTTCCCAGTTCTCTGTGGTAAAATTAGGTGCCTCGGCTTATATTCGGGTCAGCTTATACTCGAGTATATATGGTACTCTGATTTCACTGCAGCTGTGTGCTTTCTACAATGCGCACTACAATTTAAGCAAATTAAATAGAGCCTGCCTCATTTCTTATCATATTCTAGCCCTTTCCTCCATCCCTGCCTTCCTGTCCCTGGCCCACCCTTTTCATTCATTTATTGGATTTCAGCTCTTTCAATTGTAGCCAGGGCCGGGACAAGGGGTGGGCAGGAGGGACGGCTGCCCTGAGTGCTGTGGTATCATGTGAGGTGGGCACCACAAGGAGATTGGGGGATGGGATTTGTCTTAAAAATGGAAATTTGGGGGGGGCAGGGGTTAAGAACTGTTCTAGAAGGGCACATTTGGGGAGGTGTGCTAGAAGTGGTGATTTGGGGGGATTTATGTTGGGAGGGGGAAGAGGATTCGTGCTAAGAGGGGGGATTTGGGTGGGTTTGTGCCTTAAAAGTAATATGGTAGAGGTGATTTTATTTTGGGGGGAGGGATTTGTGCTAGTAGGGATGATTGGGGGGTATTTGTGCTAGGAGGTGAAATTTGTGGGGGGGATTTGTGCTAGGATGGTTGATTGGGGGAGTTGAATTTGTGCTGGAGGGGGTGCAATTTGGCATGTTCACCCTGGGCTCAAGATAACCTTGTCCTGCAACTGAATGTAGCACCCCCCTGACACCCCAATGGCAAGATAGCACCTCCAGAGTAGGGTTGCCACCTTTTCTTCCATCCAAAGCCGAACACAGCACGGGGCAAATTTTTTTTAATAGAAAACATTATAGCATTATAAAAGACCAGGGACATCTTTAGGTGCCCCAAGGAGAGTAGTAATGCAGCGCTCATATTGAGCCGCGGTGAACAGTGGGTGTAGCCAAATTGCTCTTGCTAACATCATCACCCCACCCCTCAGTGATGTGGAACCTGCCCCCAGACAGCCACCCACAGCTCCGGGAAGGCAACAGATTGGTGACTATCTCGGTTACTTGGGGAGTCACAGCCCAGTCTGAATAATGTGTCTGTGTTTCAGGCGGACTGAAACCCAGACACATGATTTAAAACCCGGACTGTCCGGGTGAATCCTGGACAGATGGCAACCCTACTCCAGAGGCAGGCTAGCATTTCACTCCAAGGCAAAAATGGGAGGACCCCTTCTGTATACGTTAAGCCCCAAAACAAGCTATTGGGTCTAACAGTAAAGCTCGATTCAGCAGCACCTCCGCAGGCCTCACCTGAAAGAAAGAGAGCGAGCACAAGGCCTGTCCCAGATATTTATAGCCTCTCCCCAGCATGCACCAGTGACAAACCTCCTACTGGATTGGCTGAAGAAAATATAAATATTCATAACTAAGTTGTCAAATCACATACTATGACCAGTGATACCAGTAACATCATCATTTTGTTCAACTAGCGGGATGAATGAAAAAAGAACTAGAACTGCTTTAACCACCTGAGATCCGCGCTATAGCCGAATGACGGCTACAGCGCGGATCTAACTTGCCGGGAGGACGTCTATTGACGTTGTCCCGTTCACGAGCGGCCTGCGCGCCCCCTGAAGGGCGCGGCGCGCTCTGTGATCAGCGAGTCTGAGACTCGCTGGATCACCGATCCGAGTAAGGGGTCAATCCTGACCCCTTACCACGTGATCAGCTGTCAGCCAATGACAGCTGATCATGTGATAACAACAGAGCCGGTAATCAGCTTTTACATTAGTCCCTCTCACTGCAATGTGCCCCAGGTCCATGGTGCCCACCTGTGCCCTATACAAGTGCCGCCTACCAGTGCCCACCAGCTTCACCTGTCAGTGCCCACAGTGCCATCTGTCAGTGCCAAAAATGGCCAGTGCCCACAATGTGCCTTTACAGTGCTGCACATCAGTGTCACCTACCAGTGCTCATCAGTGTCACCTACCAGTGCTCATCAGTGTCACCTACCAGTGCTCATCAGTGCCACCTACCAGTGCCATCTATCAGTGCCATCTATCAGTGCCCATCCGTGCCACCCATCCGTGCCACCCATCCATGCCACCCATCCGTGCCCATCCGTACCGACTTATCTGCTCCCATCAGTGCCACCTTATCAGTATAAAGAATAAATAGTGCAGCGCTTACGTAATCATATGTCCCTGTTTCACATAAAGCAACACAGGTGAACCTGCGGGCAAAAAGTGTGTGACAGGAATATTTATGGTGAAAACACTCTAAATTTGAGTGTATCATTAGAATATGTCAACTGATATGACTAATATTGATATCGATGGACTAACCCCAAAAAAAACAGACGTGTTTCTATGAGGTATAAGTAAATGTGAAAGTATATATGTTGAAAACAACCAGCAAAATGTGATAATTGTGCAAGATATACAACCAGCTTTTCACAATTTTTGATATCCAGGGAACCTATACTAGTCCCCTGTAAGGAGAATACAGGTTTCAAACGTGATCCAAACGATATGCGATTCAAAAAAAATCGCATGGGTGCAAAAGAACATGTAGTAACTACATTAATCTTGAAGTGAAAAATATAAGTGCAGTGATGCCTATATAAACAGGAGACTATGCAATGTGAAAAACCTTATTCATATAGGTCCAATTCCGCTGTATGGTATACAGTGAATTTTGGTTTGTCCATACAGAGCAAAAGCAACCCCGACCTTGATAGGGCTATTTTGGTCGGTTTTTCATGCAGCAGTCCTGTAGATTCACTCTAGGTATGTTTTAAAAGAGATTATACAAACATTATGAACGAAATAAAAAAGAAATTAATAAAAGAAATGAGAAAAGTCCATCTCTAAAATGTAGTCCCCAGGTAGATAGTCGCATATAGCTGCGTTGAGACAGTCACCAGGGAGGTGTATGGTACCACTTGAAGTTTTCTAGATATTCCTGGCCTCAGACCGGCTCAATTATCTCTAGAGAAATTCTTTCCATATACATGTATACAAGTAATGATCAAGGTACTCTTACCAGAGCAGGTGGACTCACAGACCTTTCAGTGGTGAGTCAAACGAGCATGGACCGGATTCACCGGATTTGCAGAGGCTATGTCGCAGGCAGCTGTATCATCTGGAGATCTTTTCTGGGTAAATGTACCCTCTTACTCACCAAGATCTGAATGTAAAAACGCCAGGAGAAGAAATATGGGGGTCCTGGTTACGATCCTTACCATGGGTGGCTCAAAAAGGAGATATAGAAAAAAAGGACTCAGTGCCCACCAGTGCAGCCTATCAGTGCCCACCAGTGCAGCCTATCAGTGCCCACCAGTGCAGCCTATCAGTGCCCACCAGTGCAGCCTATCAGTGCCCACCAGTGCCGCCTATCAGTGCCCACCAGTGCCGCCTCATCAGCGCATATCAATGAAGCAGAGAAATTACCCGTTTGCAAAATGGTATAACAAACTATTAAACATGATTTTTTTTTTCCATCTTTTTTTGTTTGTTTAGCAAAAAATAAAAACCCAGCTGTGATTAAATACCACCAAAAAAAAAAAAAGGATTTTTTTTCAATGCTGGAGAAAATTGAATCATGCTGTTTTTTTTTGTTGCCTTCCTCTGGGTATAGGGTTGTGTATATGGGATTGTATGGTTTATTTTTTCTCTCTCCTTTTATTGGTTGAACTAGATGAACGTGTGTCTTTTTTCAACCTGCCTAACTATGCAACTATGTAATTCACAGATTCCTGCATATCCCCCATCAGTAAACGTTGATCGATTGCTGGTTTTCCAGCAGGACCGTTTAACAGAAGCCGGTCTAGCGATCAACTTCTGTTGAACAGAGAGGGGTGCATATGAATAGAAACTGATCCATGTGTGCCCAATTTTTGTGTACTGGTCCTTTATAACAAGATGCTGCCAACAGGCGTAGAGAGGTTGGCTGGGTACCATAGGACATTTCGCTCGCAACAAAAGGACGCTGTCAATAATTTGTTTAGGAATTGCTAACAGGATTATGTCAGCCATTCAGAAGGCCAAGTCTGAGTTTTTTCAAAGTTCCTGTCTGTTCTATACGGACTGCCTAATATAGAGCGACGTGTGAGAATTTTGTAAAAAGAAAGAGTTCAAATACTAAACCTAACAACCAATCATGTGTTTGAATTCATTTTCTAGCCTCAAAAAGAAGCTTGCTGAATTTGGTTTAGAAGGTACTTATTAACCAACGAGCAAATGTTTCTAAAGTTAATTTTGAAGACAACCTGTATTTGAGTGGAGCCCTTCTGGGCTCATCCCATAATTCCCTTGTAAACAGCAGCTGGATTCTTTTCTCGCAGTCACTGGGTAGTGGACTGGACACTACCCATTGAAACACAATAGTTTCTTAAGCAATTAATTAGGTGGGCAAGTAGGTGGAACCAGCAAATGGTCTATCGCATCCCAAATTTGTATAACAATTTAATAGTAGGCCATAATGTGCATAAAGTAAAGGCCAGTACCCCTGGGGGATGCTTGGGGTATAGATAGACACTTAAAACGATGTATGCATGTGAAAGAGTAAACGTTTATTCAAAATTGTACACAGTGAACAAGGGAATGCTCAGAAGGCATAGTATGTTTGCAAATCAGGATAACAATCAGTTGATACAGTTTATAACATGTCAAAGGGGCAAAAACATACAAAGCATTTATGACAGAGGTATAAACTTGCTTGGTACATATGGTAAGGAGAATGCCAACATGTTTCGGACTGTGGTCCTTTGTCAAGGCAATTTTTGTCCTTAGAAACTCATCTAAATAGATGAAGGGTCATAAAATTAGTCTCAGAATATCAATACATAGTATTTGCACTAAAAATCTATATTGCTAGAGGAGATTTGTCTCAAAAGAGAGAAGTACTCACATGTCTTGCCAAAGCTCAATTCATTGTCATATAGGGGGAGCCACTGAGCGTGGGATCCTGGGGATCAAAGGTATGTGCAGTAAAAACAAGCGAAGTGTATTTAAACACTAAGGCAAGGAAGACCTGCCGAGAACCCCCCTCCGAATACAAGGTCCAACATACAGGATTTAGGGCTGAGAGCCCATGGCCTGTATTTAACACAGTGGATCAGCGGATGTATCACTGTAAAGTGAAGAAAAATGGGAATAATTAAAGACCAAAAAAGAGTAGGGATGTCTGGCTGCAAACAATCTGTAGATCTTGTATTTACCTGAGTATAGTTGGTGAATAGCAAGTGGGAGGTCATCTCTGGTCAGTCAGCAGCATGAGACTGAAGCCAGAGTGTAGAGAGTTTATATGTGGTCAGGTAATGAATAACAGCTGAGGGGGGTGTGTGTCAATCATCCCCAGACCTCAGTGTTAGTTTGCTGCTGTGTTGTTGGGAGGCGGGCGCCAAGAGGCGCTGTAATAGCCTCCCAGTGTGGACCTCTGACGGGGCGGTGCCGGGCGCGGCCGCGTCATGACGGCGCGGTCGCGTCCGGCGTCGTGACGTCACCGACGCGGGACAGACGGCCGCCAACTTCCTGGTGCGCTCCGCAGTGGAGCGCAAACAGGAAGTAGACCAGTGAGCTGGTCTAGATGGAGGGCGAGAGGGTGGCGCGCGCGCATCATAACAGGTGCGCGCGCGCACCTGGTCTTACCCGCGCCGGGTATTCGAATGGAGGGGGGAAAATACAGGTGGGATGTCAGATGGGTTGGTCCATAAAGGACAGAGTAATAGAATTGAGCAATGGGGGACATGCAGGCTTGTTGTAATAAATACCTAGTGGTATAATGACCTATAACACCTTGGAGAGGAGGGGAAAAGAGACACATGTATCAATGTTAGTGCACCGTATATAATACATGGATAAGAAATATGAATTGGTAATACGTAAGGAAGTTATATATAAAAATATACATATACAATATGAAATATATGGACATATATTGCTATATGCTATAAAGAAGATATCTAATCCACAGAGTAAAAATAGAGAATGAATAGTAATCATACAGGCAATATACACTGGGTGTGGATGCTTAGACGTGGGAGACCATAGGTCACAGGTCTAATTCACAGACTCCGGTCTCGAAGCCCTCAAGGTAAGGTTTAAAATTAAAGGCCTCATTGAGGCCAGGAGGTATGGTGGCATTGAGGTGGAAGATCCAACGAAGTTCACTCTGGAGGAGTGCTTTGTTGTAATCACCCCCTCGATTTGGGGGGGAATATGGTCTAGAGCTCTAAATGAGATCTTAGGAGTATTATCAGGGTGGACAATAGAGGTGTGTCGTCCCAGAGGTAAATCGGGATCTCTTTGGTTTATACTGGTCACGTGTCCATAGATACGTTTCCAGAATGGTAGTTTGGTTTTACCCACGTAGAAGCATCCACATTCACATTCTAAAAGGTAAACAATTCCAACTGAACGACAATTTACATAATGCTTAGGAAAGAGGCGTTGACCATTGGGTAAAAGGTTGTGTAGGTTGGATTTAGGTAAATATTTGCAATAGTTGCAATTGCCACATGGGTAGGTGCCCTTGAGCTGTCTTTGGGATTTGTTACTACTCTTGTATTCACTAGTAATGAGTTTATCTCGGAGAGAAGGGGCACGTCGGTAAGTGATCAGGGGTTTAGGCGAAACAAAGGGGGAAAGGGCTCTGTCTGTAGAGATGATGTGCCAATGTTTAAGTAATATTTGAGTAATTTCATTATATTGTTGGCAGTAATTCGTTATAATTCTAAGGGGTGGTTGTGTGGAGAGCTCAAGAGGTTTTGAAATCAGTAAGGCGGAACGTGGTTTAGATTTCGCTTTTTTATAAGCGTTTTTTAGAACGCTGTTTTTATAGCCACGTGCACGAAGTCTGTCCCTCAATACGGAGGCCTCGTGTTCAAAGGAGGTATCCGTGGAGCAGTTACGTCGGGCACGTAAATATTGGGCAAAAGGAATAGATTTGAGTAAGGGCTGGGGGTGAAAGCTGGAGGCTGCAAGGATGGTGTTGCCTGCAGTGGGTTTACGAAAAAGTTGGCTCTGTAGTTTGCCATGTCTGTCCTTGCTGAGAGTAAGGTCAAGGAAAGAGATGGAGCTGTAGCTATATGTCATTGTGAATTTAAGATTGAGGGAATTGGAAGTGTTGAGGTATGTAAGGAAATGGTGTAGGGTATCTATTGGGCCCTGCCACAGGATCAAAATGTCATCTATATAGCGGCGAAAGGACGCTATGTGTTTAGTATAGATGCTCCTCTCCAAGGTGTTATAGGTCATTATACCACTAGGTATTTATTACAACAAGCCTGCATGTCCCCCATTGCTCAATTCTATTACTCTGTCCTTTATGGACCAACCCATCTGACATCCCACCTGTATTTTCCCCCCTCCATTCGAATACCCGGCGCGGGTAAGACCAGGTGCGCGCGCGCACCTGTTATGATGCGCGCGCGCCACCCTCTCGCCCTCCATCTAGACCAGCTCACTGGTCTACTTCCTGTTTGCGCTCCACTGCGGAGCGCACCAGGAAGTTGGCGGCCGTCTGTCCCGCGTCGGTGACGTCACGACGCCGGACGCGACCGCGCCGTCATGACGCGGCCGCGCCCGGCACCGCCCCGTCAGAGGTCCACACTGGGAGGCTATTACAGCGCCTCTTGGCGCCCGCCTCCCAACAACACAGCAGCAAACTAACACTGAGGTCTGGGGATGATTGACACACACCCCCCTCAGCTGTTATTCATTACCTGACCACATATAAACTCTCTACACTCTGGCTTCAGTCTCATGCTGCTGACTGACCAGAGATGACCTCCCACTTGCTATTCACCAACTATACTCAGGTAAATACAAGATCAACAGATTGTTTGCAGCCAGACATCCCTACTCTTTTTTTGGTCTTTAATTATTCCCATTTTTCTTCACTTTACAGTGATACATCCGCTGATCCACTGTGTTAAATACAGGCCATGGGCTCTCAGCCCTAAATCCTGTATGTTGGACCTTGTATTCGGAGGGGGGTTCTCGGCAGGTCTTCCTTGCCTTAGTGTTTAAATACACTTCGCTTGTTTTTACTGCACATACCTTTGATCCCCAGGATCCCACGCTCAGTGGCTCCCCCTATATGACAATGAATTGAGCTTTGGCAAGACATGTGAGTACTTCTCTCTTTTGAGACAAATCTCCTCTAGCAATATAGATTTTTAGTGCAAATACTATGTATTGATATTCTGAGACTAATTTTATGACCCTTCATCTATTTAGATGAGTTTCTAAGGACAAAAATTGCCTTGACAAAGGACCACAGTCCGAAACATGTTGGCATTCTCCTTACCATATGTACCAAGCAAGTTTATACCTCTGTCATAAATGCTTTGTATGTTTTTGCCCCTTTGACATGTTATAAACTGTATCAACTGATTGTTATCCTGATTTGCAAACATACTATGCCTTCTGAGCATTCCCTTGTTCACTGTGTACAATTTTGAATAAACGTTTACTCTTTCACATGCATACATCGTTTTAAAGTGTCTATCTATACCCCAAGCATCCCCCAGGGGTACTGGCCTTTACTTTATGCACATTATGGCCTACTATTAAATTGTTATAGTTTCTTAAGCCTGGGTTCACACCTATGCGAATTCGCAGCGGCCTAAAACACTGCGAATTCGCAGGACATTTCAAAATACATTGTTTTTAATGAGGCATGTTCACATATCTCCGGTGCATGCGCACTGCGCATTGCAGAAAAACCGCGTGCGACTTTTGGGCGGTGCGGATCAGGTGCGAATTCAGGCCCATTATCTTCTATGGGCACGCCTCTGATTCGCACCCGACTTGCGTTGTGAACAAAAATTCGCAACTCATTGTACTACTTCTGAGGGGGAAGTCCACGCCAAATTAAAAAAATAAAAAAATAAAATAAAAAACGGCATGGATTCCCCCTCCAGGAGCATACCAGGCCCTTAGGTCTGGTATGGATTTTAAGGGTACCCCCTACGCCGAAAAAACGGCGTGGGGGTCCCCCCAAAATCCATACCAGACCCTTATCCGAGCACGCAGCCTGGCAGGTCAGGAAAGGGGGTGGGGACGAGCGAGCGCCCCCCCCTCCTGAACCGTACCAGGCCGGATGCCCGCAACATGGGGGGTGGGTGCTTTGGGGAAGGGGGCGTCCTGCGTCCCCCCCACCCCAAAGCACCTTGTCCCCATGTTGATGAGGACAAGGGCCTCTTCCCGACAACCCTGGCCATTGGTTGTCGGGGTCTGTGGGCGGGGGGCTTATCGGAATCCGGGAGCCCTCTTTAATAACCCTATGTGAATGAGTATGGGGTACGATGTATGTACATGTACATGTTTTTTTTTAAAAATTGGGCATGGATTTCCCCAGCAGCTGATTCGCACCTAAAACGCTGACAAACCGCAGAACAGACGTTTCAGTGCGCAGTCACGCCGGACATTTAATTCGCACCGCACTGGTCTGAACCCAGGCTAAAAGTAAGAAAAGCATCTCTGGCTCAAATACTCCCTAAACCAGAGCTGTTTAATGCAGTACTTCTTTTATGCCACTAGGTGACCTCAGTCTTATGGGTTGAATGATGCCCAGTGTCATAAAACTTTGAAGACAGGATAAAGTTGTGAATGCGGGGGTCCGTGGGGGAGCATCACCATGGATTTGTAGAATATTGATGCAGAGAATGGGGCTAGAGGTCTAACACCACCTACAGCCAGAAGGTGACTGAAGAGGACCCAGCTCATCACATGACTAGCTTGAAGATGGACCACCAGAACTATGAAAAAAACTAGGAATGCTCCGGTATCGTTATCGGTGCTGATACCAAGCATTTTCATTAATATGGGTACTCACACAAATGCTCCCGATACCGAGACTGGTACTTTGCTGTGCGATTTGCGCTAATACAAAATGAATGGGCGCAAATCGCACTGCAAAGAATCGCATGCGATTTCCCCCACTGCTCCTGTGTGTGTGTATAGAAAGGGAAAAGTGCCATCTAGTGGGCAGTTTAACATTTTTTTTGTAGGGTTCTACCAATACCGTTTTTTTTATCGCCAAGCACCAATAGTTTCAGTCAAGTACTCGCCAAAACCAAAATTGGCGCAAATCGCACTGCAAAGTATTGCATGCGTTTTGAACAGGATTTCCCCCTCTGCTAAAAATGTTAGAACTCACAGTACATATCTGGGAACAAGCAAAATAATCAGGAGGTGACCGCGTCTGTCCCCTGGGCTGACATGGAGATGAGTGAGGGGAAGATGGCCACCATCCGTCTCCATGACACTGCAGGGCGGAAATAACGTCAACATGTCACATCCGCCCATAGCTCTTAAAGGGACATTTTATTTTTACATTTTTTTTTAAATGACAACATTTTTATTTTTATTTATTTTATTTATTTTTTGCATTTTAGTGTAAATATGAGACCTGAGGATTTTTTGACCCCAGAGCTCATATTTAAGAGGTCCTGTCATGCTGGGGATGTTTACACTCCTTGTAATAGGAATAAAAGTGACACTTTTTTTTTTTTTTTAAAACAGTGTAAAAATAAAAGGTAAAATAAATACGAGCTCGCGTGCAGAAGCGCCCGCATATGAAAACAGTGTTCAAACCACACATGTGAGGTATCGCCACGATCGGTAGAGCGAGAGCAATAATTGTAGCCCGAGACCTCCTCTGTAACACAAAACATGCAACCGGTAGAATTTTTTAAATGTTGCCTATGGAGGTTTTTAAGGGTATGTTTTTTTGCCATTCCACGAGCGGGCGCAATTTTGAAGCATGACATGTTGGGTGTCAATTTACTCGGCGTAACATTATCTTTCACAATATAAAAAAAAAATTGGGCTAATTTTACTGTTGTCTTATTTTTTCATTCAAAAAAGTGTATTTAAAATACGGTGTGACAGAAAGTATTGCAACGACCGCCATTTTATTCTCTAGGGTGTTAGAAAAAAATGTATAATGTTTGGGGGTTCTAGGTAATTTTCTAGCAAAAAAAATATGTTTTTAACTTGTAAACACCACATCTAAAAAGGAGACTTGGTCTTGTGACAGTGTCAGTAACCCAAAATAATCTTAATGCCACCAATAGAAGTTGTATTATACTCACCAGTGTGATGGTCATGTGACATCCCCTACCTTTGCTCACTTCCAGTGCTGCAGAATCTTCAGCATTGGACATAGGGTTGCCACCTTTTCAAGTCAAAACCGAACACGGCACACAGCATTTTTTTTTTAGTATAAACTATTTATATATTTTTCTATTAAATAACATTTATAATCATATGAACAAGAGTCCTCCTTTACATCAGAGTCCACAGAGCTCCCCTTTTACATCTGAATTTGCATAGTTCCCCTTTTTACTGTAAGGGGGGACTCTGGGGACTCTGACATAAGGGATGCTCTGGGAACTCTGATTTAAGGGGGAACACTGAGAATTCTGATGTACGGAGAGGACTCCGATGTAAGGGGGAATACTGTGGCCTCTGGTGTAAAGCGAAACTATGATGTAAGGGGTGCTCTGAGAACCCTGAATTACCTTAGTGTACTCACTCAGAGGCAGGAGAGAGAAAGAGAAAGACTTCAGTCACAGACAGGGATGGATGGTGAGCTCACTCACCCCTTGGCAGTCAGCACCTCTCATCCAGATGCATCTGGAAGCCATAGTCCGGTCTGAATAATGTGTCTGGGTTTCAGGCAGTCTGAAACCTGGACGCATGATTCCAAACCCGAACTGTCCGGGTGAATCCTGGACAGGTGGCAACCCTAATTGGACACTTCTTCTTGACATGTTCAATGTGTCATGTACTGATGTAGCAGTCAGAGGGTGGGACCGGATGTGAGATATTGGCACTTACATCCCTGTAGGTGTTTAAAGCCAAAGAATCTGGCGGAGGCTGCAGTGCAGGAAATGAGTGAAGGTAGGACACACAGGTCAATGGACAGGTTGGTCTGGCCGAGGCTGCAGCACTGGAACAGCGGGGAGGTAGAATACACAGACCAGCGGAGAGGTAAGTATAATATGGGGTTGATTTACTAAAGGTAAATAGCCTATGCACTCAGCAAGTGCAGTTGCACTCATTTTCCCCAGAGCTTAGTAAATGTGGTGAAGCTCTGCTGATTTCCATCTACCAATCATGTGCAAGCAAAAATGCATTTTTTTTTTTTTTTTGCACCTGATTGGGTATTCTTTACAAAGGGAAGCTCTACCACATTTACATTTACTAAGAAAAATAGAGTGCAACTGACTCTCAAAGTGCACAGTCTATTTGCCTTAACCATTTTCAGACCGGACCATTTTGCTGGCTTAAAGGGGTGTTTCACCTTACAAAAATTTTAAAAGTCAGCAGCTAAAAAAAAGTAGCTGCTGACTTTTGATAAGAACACTTACCCTCCCAGTGCGCCCGTGATGTCGGTCATGGAGGACGAGCTGTCCCTCGGCGATCCGGTTCAAGCGCCGCCATCCTCAGTAAGGGAAACGGCTTCCCGTTTCCTACTGCGCATGCGCGAGTCTAATTTGTGAATGGGGAACGCGATGTGTTGTGGGACATAGTTCCCATAACACACCGCGCCCCATTCACTAGAAGACGGAAGGAGAGAAGATCACTGCGGCGCTGGAGGAGGCAGATTAGGACGATCTGCCTAGCAACAGCCATTTCTGGTAAGTAAAAAAAAACATTTTTTTTTTTTTTTCATTTTAAATTGTTACTAACATTTTTTTAAAGTTTTTGTTTTCAGGTTGTCCCACCACTTTAAGACCAGAGCACTTTGTGCGATTCGGCACTGCGGCGCTTTAACTGACAATTGCCCGGTCGTGCGACGTGGCTCCCAGACAAAATTGACGTCCTTTTTTTCCCCACAAATAGAGTTTTCTTTTGGTGGTATTTTATCACCTCTTCGGTTTTTATTTTTTGTGCTATAAACAAAATAAGAGCGACAATTTTGAAAAAAAAAAAGATTATTTTTAACTTTTTGCTATAATAAATATCCCCCAAAAAATATATAAAAACATTTTTTTTTCCTCAGTTTAGGCCGATACGTATTCTACATATTTTTGGTAAACAAAAACACAATAAGCGATTATTGATTGGTTTGTGCAAAAGTTATAGCGTTTACAAAATAGGGGATAGTTTTATAGCATTTTTATTAATATTTTTTTTTTACTATTAATGGCGGCGATCAGCGATTTTTTTATTGTGACTACGACATTATGGCGGACACATCGGACATTTTTGACACATTTTTGGGACCATTGTCATTTATACAGCAATCAGTGCTATTTAAATGCACTGATTCCTGTGTAAATGACACTGGCAGTGAAGGGGTTAACCAGGGGGTGGCAGTGTAGGGGTTAAGTGTTCCTAGGGGCGTGTTACTAACTGTGGGGGGGGGGGCGTGGCTGTGTTTTAGTGAACACTGATCTCTGCTCCAATCACAGGGAGCAGAGATCAGTGTCACTTGTTGCTAGGCAGAACGGGGAGATGCTGTTTACTTCCGCATCTCCCCGTTCAGCCTTCCCGTGAGACGAGTCCGTCCGGACTCACAGGGGTCCCGACCGGCACACACGTGATAGCACGGCGGCAATCTTAAAGGGACGTACCTGTACGCCCTTTTGCCTGTCCGTGCCATTCTGCCGACGTACATCGTCGCGCGCCGGTTGGGAAGTAGTTAAATCGGTGTTCCAGCCGTAAAAAAATTTTTTTTTTAAGTCAGCAGCTACAAACACTGTAGCTGCTGACTTTTAATAAGGACACTTACCTGTCCAGGGAGCCTGTGATGTCGGTTCCCGAGGCCGATCTGTCCATCGGATCAGGTGCAGGCTTCACTGCCGGTTTCCGACTGCGCATGCACGAGTCCTGCTGCGCTTTGTGAATGGCCAGCTTGTCTTCTGGAACACACGGGTCCCAGAAGACAACAGGGGGGTCTCACCGAAGAAGAGGACGTGACGACCTGGGCCGCAGCCCGGCTAAATCGGAAGTACACTTGTACTTCCAAAAAGGGGACTAAAGGAAAAAAATATTAAATCCAAAAACGAAGGGGTGCAGAGGTGGTCTTTAGTTTAAGCCTCTCAAAAGTGGGTGGAACTTCGCTTTAAGTAAATCAACCCCTATGTCTTCTATTGCAGAGAACTGCCATTAAGATTTCTTTGGTCTACTGACAGTGTCCCTTTAAGGCTGGGTTCACACTGATGCGGTGCGAATGGGTGCGACTTACATGTGGATTTGTGATTTTCAGAACGAGTACAGTGCAAGTTTGCGATGCAATTTGTTTAATTTGTGCTAAAGACAGTGCGATTATAATGCGAATTTAATGCAATTTCGGATGGGATCGGGGGCAGCTGCGATTTCTTTTCAGGCCAATAGAACAGCTGTATTCGCACACATGTGAACACAAGATGCAATTTCACTGCAGTTTCCATTGATGTCTATGGACCACTGTAAACATGCACAGGATTATTTTTTTTAGCCGTATCACAATCGCATCGCATACGCAATGCAAAGATGTAACAACTGTCATTGAACACAATGTTATTTCAGATGACATGCAAATCTAGGCTTTTTGGAATGCATTTAAATCAATTCAGATTCGCATCAGTATGAACCAGCACTAAAGGTGAATTCCTGGGAATTTTTCATAGTTACTTTGATCCAGTTTGACTTTTCTTTCTTTATTTTAACTAGGAATCGAATACACTGTAAGTTAGCTTTGACGTTTGGATTTTTAGCAAAAGAGCGCCATCTTCTGGATGTGAATGATAATGATGTAGTAAAAAAAAAGGCTCAAAGGTTTAAAAATGGAACGGGTATTTCTACTTTTGCATGTAAATTTGAGAAAACCTCAATATGCACTATATTACCAAGAGTATTGGGACACCTGCCTTTACACGCACATGAACTTTAATGGCATTCCAGTTTTACTCCGTAGGGTTCAATATTGAGTTGGCCCACCCTTTGCAGCTATACCAGCTTCAACTCTTCTGGGAAGGCTGTCCACAAGGTTTAGGAGTGTGTCTATGGGAATGTTTGACCATTCTTCCAGAAGCACATTTGTGAGGTCAGGCACTGATGTTGGACAAGAAGGCCTGGCTCACAGTCTCCGCTCTAATTCATCGCAAAGGTGTTCTATCAGGTTGATGTCAGGACTCTGTGCAGGTCATTCAAGTTCCTCCACCCCAAACTCGATCATCCATGTCTTTATGGACCTTGCTTTGTGCACTGGTCCAAATCATTTGGTGGAGAGGGGATTATGATGTGGAGTTTTTTAGGGGTTGGGCCCTTAGTTCCAGTGAAGGGAACTCTTAAGGTGTCAGCCAGGGGCGTTGCTAGGTGGCAAAAAGACCAGGGGCTTCAGCCCAAAGTCCAAGGCCGGCACACGGGGGGGGGGGGGGGTAAGCTCACTTGCTGGTTGCTACCTGGCTTACCAGTGCCCATCAATGCTGACCACTAAAAAACTGACCTATCTACCTGACACACACTGACCTACCTACCTGACACACACTGACCTACATACACTGAGCTACCTGACATACATACACTTACCTACCTGACACACACATTGACCTACATACACTGACCTACCTGACACACACTGACCTACATACCTGACACACACACTGAGCTACCTGACACACACTGACCTACATACACTTACCTACCTGACACACACTGACCTACATACACTTACCTACCTGACACACACGCACACACTGACCTACTTGACACACACTGACCTACCTGACACACACACGTACACACACTGACCTACCTGACACACACTGACCTACCTGACACACACACACACTGACCTACCTGACACACACACACTGACCTACCTGACACACACACACACTGACCTACCTGACACACACACACACCGACCTACCTGACACACACACACACACTGACCTACCTGACACACACACACACCGACCTACCTGACACACACACACACACTGACCTACCTGACACACACACACACACACACACTGACTTACCTGAAACACACACGCACACTGACCTACCTGACACACACACACTGACCTACATACACTGACCTACCTGACACACACACACACACCGACCTACATACACTGACCTACCTGACACACACACACACACCGACCTACATACACTGACCTACACGACACACACACACACACTGACCTGTTACCTGACATACACACAGACTGACCTACCTGACCAGGAGGATACAGACTTTGTGTGTCCAGGTCCTGCAGCTGCAGGTCAGCCGTGGTAATGGTCAGCCGTGGTGATGGTGTGCAAAGCAGCCAGAGGAGAGGAGGAGAGCCGCCCGCCCAAGCGCAGAGCGGGGATTATAATTCCCGCCTTCCTGTTCCAGTCTGGACTGATTGAAGGAGTGCAGGCTCTGGGTGGCGATGGCGGTGTCTTCTCTCCCCCTCCTGGTCTCTTCGCGGCTGCCCAGGAATCCCCGTCCCTGCAGCTCTGAACTCCACGCCGCCACCGGACCGGTGGGACGCTCCGGTCCAGAAATGCCAGGCCCCACGAGCACTAGCGCGGAGGAGGAGGAAGTGCAATCCTCCTCCGCTTTGAATGCTGGACAGTGTGGGCAGTGCACCACTGGTTGCTAGCTGCTAGGTGGCTATAGCAACCGGCCCAGGAGTAGAGTCAGGTGGAGGCAGGGGTGGAGCTGGAGCCAGAGCCACTGCCAGCGCTTCCACGGCTCAGTACGCCCTGTCCCCTGAATTCTGGATAGGGACAAGAGACTCAGGGCTATTGGCTCCAGACTTGGGGCTGTAGCCTCAATAGCCACCCACTAACAACGCCTCTGGTGTCAGCATACCAAGACATTTTGGACAATTTCATGCTCCCAACTTTGTGGGAACAGTTTGGGGATGGCCCCTTCCTGTACCAACATGACTGCGCACCAGTGCACAAAGCAAGGTCCATAAAGACATGGATGAGCGAGTTTGGTATGGAGGAACTTGACTGGCCTGCACCTCAACCTGACAGAACACCTTTGGGATGAATTAGAGTGGAGACTGAGAACCAGGCCTTCTCGTCCACATCAGTGCCTGACCTCACGAATGCGCTTCTGGAAGAATGGTCAAACATTCCTATAGACACACTCCTAAACCTTGTGGAAAGCCTTTCCAGAAGAGTGGAAGCTGTTAAAAGTACAAAGGGTGGGCCAACTCAATATTGAACCCTACGGACGAAGACTGGGATGCCATTAAAGTTCATGTGTGTGTAAAGGCAGGTGTCCCAATACTTTTGGTACTACAGTGTATGTTTGTTAGGTGTTCCAATTCTTACAACATATCTAAAAAAATGATATATTAAAAATATTTCTTATTTTTTTAGATGTTTCCAAGGAGAAGGTGTCATGTCTGATTGTAAGAATTTCTGGACAGTCATATTGTGTCTCTGGGCACCAGGGGAAGCTGTCAGAGGATGAGGCTGAGGTTGCCAGGACACTTGGAACATGGAAGCCGGGCATCGGACTGAGAAGAAGACTAAGCGCACTAGAAAGCCGGTCTGGCTGCAAACGTAAATTTGACAGCAGGCACTGACTTTTTGTCATCTGAAGAGCAATAGTATGTGATCTTATATCCTGAGCGCCTTTATAACATCTGCGGAGATTGGCACAGTATTTGTTTCAATGAGAAACATCTTATTTGGGCAATAATTCTGGAGTATTGAAATACTGCGCAGGATTATTGGAGTATTGAAACTTGGCATCGAAAACTTTGATCAGCATTTGCTCCCCTCCTTCTCCTCTTCCTCCCATTGATGTGGACGCAGCGGCATTTTTTCTCCCGCTAATACTGACAAAGTGGCGTTTATTCCTTCCGGTGATACCACTGACACAGCGACATATGTTCCTCAGACTGATGCTGGGGCATTATTTCCTTTGCCAATATTAGCACCATATTTTGCACCACTGTTAAAATCTTCGGTTCTATTTTGGCACTCACTATTTACGCTCCCTACTCTGATCCCCGCCCCACCCCCATTCTTAGGTCTACTGATTTACAAAAATTCCCAGGCATAGCCATTTGGCGGCTGGTGCTCCAAATTTGTTTTGGAAAATACTGAAACAAAAACATCAATTGCAGCCTCACTGTGCCCATCATATGCAGCCAACTGTGCCCATCATATGCAGCCAACTGTGCCCATCATATGCAGCCACCTGTGCCCATAATATGCAGCCAACTGTGCCCAAAATATGCAGCCAACTGTGCCCAAAATATGCAGCCAACTGTGCCCAAAATATACAGCCAACTGTGCCCATAATATACAGCCACTTGTGCCCATTATATGCAGCCACTTGTGCCCATAATATGCAGCCACTTGTGCCCATAATATGCAGCCACTTGTGCCCATAATATGCAGCCACTTGTGCCCATAATATGCAGCCAGCTATGCCCATAATATGCAGCCAACTGTGCCCATCATATGCAGACTCTGTGCCCATCATATGCAGACTCTGTGCCCATCATATGCAGCCAACTGTGCCCATAATATGCAGCCTCTGTGCTCATCAAATGCAGCCAACTGTGCTCATCATATGCATACTCTGTGCCCATAATATGCAGCTAGGGCCAGTGCTACCACTAGGCAAACTAGGCCTCCTTGGGCGCACTGCTGCCTAGGGCACCCAGCCACTGGTGTTCCTACTCTCTTCTCTCTGCAGCAAGCAACCAAGTCTCAGCATCTGCAGACAGCCGCCACTCTTTTTCGCACACAGTGTTAGAGGTGGAGGAGGACTGTGTCCAAATTCCTGAATGAATGGAAGCAAGCAAACATTCATTGATGGGCACTGGTAGGCTGCATTGATGGGTGCTGGTGAGGCTGCATTTGATGGGTGCTTCATTAAAAAGGTGGGGTATACATGTGAAGGGCAAGTGGGATGGAGTCAGGGGTGGAGCCAGGGGGGGGGGCAAAACTTGTTTTTTCGCCTAGGGTGTCAAAAATCCTTGCACCAGCCCTATATGCAGCCACTGTGCCCCGCAAATACAGTCAACTGTGCTCCATCAATTGCAGCCTTTGTTGCCATAATATGCAGCCACCCGGCACTTACCCCATCGTGGTGGCATGTCAGGTGGCGAGCTGTGGGATGGTAGTGCGGAAATGGATGCTGTGTCCTTCAACTCCTCCGTGCATGTCTTCTTCCTGTATTCCTTGGGGCCAATGGGATCGCCTCTGCTTTTAGCCAATCAGGTGCCCAATATTACATCCTGGCCTCCTGATTGGCTGAGAGGCGCAGAGCGGGGACCAATCTTATCCCAAGTGCCGGTGTTCTGTCACCAATAGTCCAGCTATCATAAAGTGTCCGCCCCGTACTGCGCAGCGCATGCGCAGTACAGAGCATAAGGAGTTTCGGAAAATCTCCGAAGATGAACGGCGCCTGCACCGTGAGTGGAGGTGTAAGCCCCACCATCCAAGTGGACATAGGGCTACACAAACTTAGAGGTCCCCTCACAGGCTCGCTTCGCTCGCCACGCTTCGGGCACGGCCTCGCTGCGCTCGGCTCTTTTTTGTTCTAACTCTATGTCCACTTGGATGGTGGGGCTTGAACCTGGACTCACGGCGCAGGTGCCGTTCATCTTAGGCTATCTTCGGAATCTGGTTGTCCGATGGGGGGCACAATATGACATGACACCGACGAGTGCGGCTGAGTCACATAGCAGGTCCCACCTTCTGGAGCCTGCATCACTGATGGACGTCTCACTGGTCCAATGGTGGGACTGCGGGATGTGTGACGTCCATCATAGGCGCTTCAGCTCCAGAAGGCAGGAATTACAATGCAGCCACCGCGTGAGATCCCCACTTGGCGCTCGGCTCTCCTCCTCCCGGCTGCCTGCTGTGAAGATGGGCACGCACCGGACACATGCACACATGAAGTCTCCTGGTCATGTAGGTCAGTGTGTGTCACTACCTTCAGTGTATGTAGGTCAGTGTATGTCAGGTAGGTCAGTGTATGTATGTCAGGTAGGTGGGTCAGTGTATGTCAGGTAGGTAGGTCAGTGTATGTCAGGTAGGTAGGTCAGTGTGGCAGGCAGGTGAGTTTAGTGGTTAGCATTGATGGGCACCGGTAAACCAGGCAGCAACCAGAAAGTAAGTTTACCCCCTGCCACACAACCCCACCACCCAGCCAAAAAAACATGCGCCGCCACAGTCTTTTTTGCCACCTAGAACCTCCCCTGGAGTCAAGTGATGTGTTTTATGGGGTGGTGGGAGGGGATTGTTGGGGATGTTAATTTGTAGGATGATGCATGCTCAGATGGGATCTTCCTTTAAGCATGGGTATATTTTTCCTTTTTTTATTTTTTATTTTATTATATTTTATTATATTTGTTCTAAATAAATTTGTAGACGGTAGCCCTAGAGGTCTTGTGTTTCCTATGGTTTTGCGTTCTTTGTGAGTTTCTTTGTTCCCAGCACAGTGACCAAGCTGTGTCTCTGTCTCTAGTCACATGTGACCACTGTGGTAGCCAATCACATGATCGGTGAGTCCATCCTGTTACCTCCCCCCAAGGCATAAAGAACCACTGGATGCTGGAGCTGGGTGGGAAGGGGTTAAATGCTATATATATATATAAATTGGTAGCTGTGGCAAAAAAAAACCTGCATCGGCAGATTCCTAAATAAATGTTTATGCATCCAAATATATCTTGTATTTAACAGTTAGACATGTCTAATAATGACTCCGTCGCTTTTGTTTACATATTGTTCTTTAAGAGCTTTTTTGATACATTCTTTTTCTATTTTTGTAACTATGACCTGGCCGCTATTTTTACAGGAATGCCCCGATGAATTCTCTGCAGCGTTCCAAACTTTTTATAGTGACTAACTGTCTTCACACTCGTATAACAGATCGTTGTAACGAAGTGGATTTTCACTTTACACCTCTCGTGTGTTTATGCTTCTGCTTCCTTGTTGTCACCGACTTCCTAAATGCCAATATGTTTCCCTTGTATGTGATAAGTTTACATTGCCGGAATCTTTGCATCCTTCTTTATAATGTGTTCTGTCATCTGCTTCTATGTTATGTAGAGGGCATTCAGTTAGGAATGGGGAATGTTTGCTTCCTGGATTAAGGCTTTCAAAACACTGTAAACATCAGCAATATTTACCATGGATGAGCTTTAAAGTCATATTAACCACTTGCTTACTGGGCACTTAAACCCCCCTCCTGCCCAGACCAATTTTTAGCTTTCAGCGCTGTCGCACTTTGAATGACAATTGCGCGGTCATGCTACACTGTACTTAAAGTGGTGTTGCCACCAAAAAAAAAAAATTTGGCTTAAAAATCATAAAAAAAAATAATTGGAAAAAAAAACATTTTTTACTCACCTCTAAATGCCTGTTGCTAGGGGGTCCCTCGTTGTCTGCCACCTTCATTGCCCGGGCAATGACATCACTTCCCCTAGGCGCCGCACAGTCATCTGGGACCTGTCATGTGTTCCAGATGAGTGAGCGTCGAATCACGGCGCACGTCGCCGCTCGCGCATGCGCAGTGGGTGCCCGGCTGTGAAGGCACAGCCGGGTGCCCACATTAAGAATGCCAGCGCCGCGAGCGGAGCGGGGAACGAGGGGGGGTCTCGTTCCTCCGCATCGCTGGACCCGGGGACAGGTAAGTGTCCGATTATTAAAAGTCAGCAACTGCAGTATTTGTAGCTGCTGACTTTTATTTTTTTTTTTTTTTGTGGGCACTCCACTTTAAATAAAAATGTTATTATTTTTTTCACACAAATGGAGCTTTATTTTGGTGATATTTAAACACCATTTGAGTTTTTATTTTTTGCTAAACAAACAAAAATAGACAAAATATAAAAAAAAAAAAAAAAAAAACATGTTTAATAATTTGTTATAAAATTTAGCAAACTGGTAATTTTTCTCCTTCATTGATATTCGCTGATGGGCACTGATAGGCTGCCCTGATGGGCACAGATAAGGCGACACTGATGGGCACAGATAAGAAGGCGGTGGGTGGCACTGGGGGGTGGCACTGGTGGGCACTGATATGTGAGGCTAGTGGGCACAAAAGCCTCTCCACGATCGGGACCGATGTCCCTCTCGCAGCCGCCGGCAATCGCAGCCAATTACCAGCTCTGTTTAGGCCACATGATCAGCTGTCAATGGCTGACAGCTGATCATGTGGTAAGGGGTCGGGATCGACCCCTTACTCAGATCTGTGATCAGGCGAGTCTCATAGACTCGCTGATCACAGAGCGCGCAGCACGCGTGCACCCCACAGGGAGAATGGCTGCTCATGCACGGGAGGACGTCCATGGATGCCCTCCCAGCAAATTAAGTCTGCGCTGTAGCCGTCTTTCGGCTATATTGTGGACGGCAAGTAGTTAAAGTCTTGGGTTTTTTTTGTTTAAAGATAACAAACATGTTATACTCCTCTTCTCGGGTCCCTCTTCACAGCTCATGGCCCCTCCCTGCTGTTGAGAGCCCCCACAGCAAGCAGCTTGCCATGGAGGCACCTGAGCCGAGCGGCTGCTCTGTGCTTTACTGGGTGCTATTTTTCCTTTTATGTTTTGAGCCATCCTATATGTAATTTTCGGTTTGTCATCAAGACTATTTTTGAGGTGGGGATCCTCTCGTAGTATGCCCCAATGTTTGTGGAAGATGTGTTCCATCTTCCTATGTTGTGTATGGAACTGGGTGATAAATCTGGGTGTTTGGGAAAATGAGGTTGACTGATAGAAATTAAAATTCCTTATATATCTCCTAAAAACAAGTACTATATAATGTTTTTAATCATTTAAATTTTAAAAAGAAAAACATTCTCCAAAAATGATTTATCAACGGGAATCTTGTCAATCAATGAGATTGTCCCAACGCTATTCTGTAAGTATACTAGAGCCATACATGAACCTCCCGTTTAGATCTACATTTGTATTATAGTCAACAGTATTATTATTTTTTCATCTTAATCCTTATCTTCTGATGATAGTTTATTTCTGCTATTTCTATGACTACCTCCATTTCACTAGTTATACTTATTCTAATTTATTCTTTATAATCATTTATTTTTCTTCCTTTTTCTCTATTTTTCTGTTTTCATTATTTATACCTATATTTATTTTCATTTTTTTTTCTACTCATATATTTCACAAATACCTTCATCTCTATCTATTTTTTGCTTATTTATTTATTATCTTTAGTTCTATGTTGTGTACATATATGTGTAGCACCGGGCTCCCAATGAGCATGTGCTATGTGTTTTGTAAATTTAAATGTTCCTAAAACTACAGTTGAGTTTTAGGTTTAATTGTTCTAAATTAAGGTCTCAGAATCAGTTTGACTGGATTGCGCTGTGTTCTACTTGGCCATAGGTGTCGTTGTCACCTCTGGCAAGCACAGGAACGTGGTCCGGTTGGGCGCATTGGGTGCCAATCTCTCTCGGAACCAACCAGTGAGTGTGTCATTTTGCTGGGCATTCTGGGAGGGGGTACTTAAGGTGCTGAGGTCACGTGCTACAGGATTCCGGTCCAGAGGATCTTTCTGTCTTTTTGGTCCTGGTCCTCCTGACCAGCCCTCAGGGGTCCTCATGGCCTGGGGTGCAGATCCATCCAATTCCGAGTCTCGGGGCTGGCTAGCCCGAGGCGCAGTAACTGGAAGGAGGATTCTAAAGTGGTCCGGTGCCGTCTCGTCTTTGGAGAGGCCCAGCAACTGAGAATGCAACCAGGGTAGGAATCTTCAGAAGAGGGCCATGCAAAAGGCTGGCTGCTCGGCAAGAGCCTGGAAGCTAAGTTGAAAGACACCAGGTGAATCCACACTCGTACAGTATCGCCGGACCAGCTGCAAGATACTGGTACCGTATGAAGGTTCTCTAACTTCATATATCCTTCAGTTACAAACAAGTCTGTGGCAGAGACTTTGCTTTATCCAAATCATCTATCGGCTGCTAAATCTGCTGAGAGGAGATTTATCCGATAGCTGTAATATCCAGTTGCAAATGGCTATTCTCTGGATTTCATAGTGAAAGACATTCGTTTTCAAGCAGTTCAAAGAGTACCTGAACGTCCTACCTATGCCCTCTATCCTTTGTTGAGAGACTGTGTTTTGTCTACCGTTTTGCAAATAAAAATCCCTAAAGTGGATCCAGTGTCATTTTCTACAGTTTTTTGGGCCATCTACCTCGGGAAACCCCCTAGACTCATATGAGGTCAACAAGGTAACGGTAAGCCCAATTAAACCAGCAGCTCCTTCGGAAGTTAGTGCTACATATAGATGACAATTTGATATCCGTATATTTGCCCTTTTTTAAGTACAGTGGAACCTCGGATTGCGAGCAACGCGGTTAACGAGCATTAATGAGCGTTTTGCAATACGAGCACTAAAAATCCTAACTCGGGTTGCGAGTGTTGTTCAGGCAGGATTCAGGCCAAAGCGGTGTGCAGTACCACTTTTGGCCTGAGGTGGGGGTGGCGCCGGAGCCAAACAGTGCCGATCGCAGCCGATCGTCGCCGTTCGGAAATGCACGGAAAGGCCAGAGGACAGTTCGGCTGACCTTGGCAAACCTCGGAAAGGCTCGTGAATGGAGTCTTTCCGAGGTTTGCCGAGGTCAGCCGAACTGTCCTTGTGCCTTTCCGGATGTTTCTGAGGCTCTCCGGCGCCCCCCGCCTCTGGCCGCATGCGGTATTGCAGGCCATTGAAGTCAATGCGGAACTAATTATTTTCGTTTCCATTGACTTCAATGGGAAAACTCGCTTTGATATGCGAGTACTTTGGATTACGAGCATTCTCCTGGAACGGATTATGCTCGTAATCCAAGGTTCCACTGAACTTTGTTTTAATCAATTGATTGCTTAATTGATGTGTGTATGACCCACATCTTGAATCCAGCGCTGGTCTGCTGCACTCTGCAGTTCCTGACACTGCCCCTTTCCCTTCCCTTCCCTTCACCTTCTCCTATATAAACATTGCCGATAACGGCTGGACTCCACGCCTGACAAAGGAGTATGCATGCTCCGAACATAATGGCTCAAGCCACGCCCCCCGTTCTCAAGAACCTGACGATTCCTACCTGCGTACCTGCTGACGTGCCCGCTATGTGAACCCCCAGCCTCGGAGCCACGGATACCACCGGAGCAAGCGAGGACTGACCCTTAACCGCAGCCCAGCTGGAAATCGGAGGATAATCCAGGACAGCCCAAAGAACTATTCCTGCCTGATAAAAACTGCTCAAAATGTGAGTTGAACTTTTAAGCACATTAAAGCCTTTTAATTAATTTATTACGCTTAGAGCGGCGCTGCTCTTTCTTCTTTTTCTCATGCTACAGAGTCCCTTCTGCTCTCTTGAGCTGGCCGCTGCTCTCAACATATACCAAGCTCCGTGAGTTGGGGTCCCGCGGACTCGATCGAATACCCGCGATCGTCTCACGGAGAGGAAGAATGGGGAGATGCTAATGTAAACAAGAATCTCCCCGTTCTGCCTAGTGACAGTGTCACTGATCTCTGCTCCCTGTGATTGGAGCAGAGATCAGTGACGTGACACACACAGCCACGCCCCCCCTCCCCCCCCCCAACAGTTATAAACACACCCCAGGACTGGGTAACACTTAACCCCAGGACACTTAACCCCTACACTGCCACCTAGTGGTTAACCCCTTCACTGCCAGTGTCATTTACACAGGAATCCGTGCATTTGCATAGCACTGATTGCTGTATAAATGACAATGGTCCCAAAAATGTGTCAAAAATTACTGATGTGTCCGCCGTAATGTCGCAGTCACGATAAAAATCGCTGATCGCCGCCATTACTAGTAAAAAAAAAAAAAATTCTATCCCCTATTTTGTAAAACGCTATAACTTTTGCGCAAACCAATCAATAATCGCTTATTGCGATTTTTTTACCAAATATATGTAGAAGAATACGTATCGGCCTAAACTGAGGAAAAAAATAGTTTTTTTTTTTATAGATTTTTGGGGGATATTTATTCTAGCAAAATGTAAAAAATAATGAGTTTTTAAAAAAAATTGTCGCTCTTTTTTTGTTTATAGCGCAAAAAAATAAAAATGCAGGGGTGATCAAATACCACCAAAAGAAAGCTCTATTTGTGAGAAAAAAAGGACGTAAATTTTTTTTGGGGAGCCACGTCGCACGACTGCGCAATTGTCAGTTAAAGAGACGCAGTGCCGAATCGCAAAAAGTGATCTGGTCAGGAAGGGGGTAAATTCTTTGGGGGCTGAAGTGGTTAATACATCATGTCAATTTCATATGCTATTTATTTTAAGTTTATCCTCTTTAGTCACTATTTGAACAAAGATCTAATGTTTTCTATTTCATACATGTTGAAAAAGTCCACAATTTCTATAGGCAGGGAGGGAGAGGAGGAGAGAAGACAGGGGGCACAGGAACTGGCAAAAACACATTACATGATAAGACCTACCCCGTAAAAAAGCCCTACTGTGTGTCTTTTGTTGCCAAAATTAATATAAGACCCGTGATTATTTTTGGGGAAACGGTATTACCAGATTATATATAAACACATCAAGTGCAACATGTATTAGACATGTGCACAACAAAAAAATGTGTTTATTTTCGTTTCTTTTTTTTCGTTTCCGTTGATTCGTAACGATTCGTAAATTCGTAAGTCGTCGGTGTTCGTATTCGTAACGATTCGTAAATTCATAAGTCGTCGGTGTTCGTATTCGTAACGATTCGTAAATTCGTAAGTCGTCGGTGTTCGTATTCGTAACGATTCATATTTTCGTAAGAGTTATTTTTTAGTTGATTAGTTTTTCCATTAGTTTAATTTTCGTTTATTCGAAATTTGGACGCATTCGTATTTATTCGTACATTCGTAACATTCGTAATCGGAGCATAATTCATAATTTTATGTAATGTGTATGCTATTATTAAATTTTAAGAGACACGGAAAATTACGAATCGAAAAAAAAAAAGTTACGAATGTACAAATTTTTTCGTTCAATCTATTCGAAGCACGTTAAGCAGCGCCATTGTAAGAGACACGGAAAATTACCAATTCAACAAAAAAAAAGTTACGAATGTACAAATTTTTTCGTTCAATCCATTTGAAGCACGTTAAGCAGCGCCATTGTAAGAGACACGGAACATTACGAATCGAAAAAAAAAGTTACGAATGTACGAATTTTTTCGTTCAATCCATTCGAGGCACGTTAAGCAGCGCCATTGTAAGGGACACAGAAAATTACCAATTCAACAAAAAAAAAGGTACGAATGTACAAATTTTTTTGTTCATTTTCGTTGTTCCTGTTTTCGTTTTTCGGATTTTCTTCTTTCGTACATTCGTTGTTTCTAATTAGTTTTTTTCGGATTTTCGTTGTTTTCGGATTCGTTCGATTCGAACGATTTGTTATTCGTTACAATTTTTAGCGAATCGTTCGTTCATTCGTACAATAACGAATGAACGAAAATAACGAAAAAAAACGAAAAAAAACGAAACGAATTGCACATGTCTAACATGTATACCTCCATATGGAAACAAAATATCTTTCAGTGCAAATAAACCTAACTATGTAGCACATTGACAGTATTGCAAAAAAAAAAAAAAACAAATGTATGAAATTCCAAGTGACACTCTCTCCATAATACCAAAAGTAATTTTGTAATTGTGCACAAAAAATGTCCGCGTACAAGTCCAAATAAAGTGTCTTTCTGCAAATCAAATAAGACTTTCTAATCTTCTTTAAATCAATGCTGTATGCGATCCACTCCACAAACATGCAATCTCTCATCACTGCTCACATAAATCACTTACAAGATGGTGCTGACCTTTTTAATTACTAAAGGCCTAAAGGGCTTTTTGTTAAACAGTTTTCATTTCTCCCAAGACCTCCATTTTCACCATCTTGCCGACAACAGATGTGCCATAGTAAGCCTATTGGTGACATCACCGCTCCCAGGCATTGCCAGCTGTTGTCAGTCGCTCTTTCCTCTCACCTGTCTGACACAGAGGAGATCACGTGACCGGCCGCACCAGAGTGGCCTAGCCTGGATATCTGCTTGAAATCAAGATTCTTTGTGCCTTTCATTGTATACAGACCCCCAGCATCTCCCACCCACCCGATTATCTGGCTCTGTATCTGTCCCTGACTCTTCTCTGCGGCAAGCAGAAATACACAGCATGTGCATGCCTTAAGGATAAGTTCACCTTTTCTAAAAAAAATATATAATAAATGCAAATTTTTTTGATCAGCTTTTGTACATGATTCTCGTGTTAAAGTGGTTGTAAACCCTTACAGACCACTTTGTGCTACAGATAAGCCTATAATAAGGCTTACCTGTAGCTACCCTGGATATCTCCTAAACCTGCACGGTTTAGGAGATATCCCTGTATTTGCATGTGCCAACGTCATCGGCACATGTGCACTGACATAAACTGAAGCAATGGCACTTCAGTGAGTGTGCCGTTACCGCGTGCATGCGTGGGAGTGACGTCATTGCGGCTCCGGCCAATCACAGCACCGGAGCCGTGATACCCGGAAGTAACCCCCGGGAGTGATGTCACCGGCCGGTGCTGTGTATGGGCACCTCAGCGAGGGCTTCGATCTCAGGTGAGTATTACATAATGAGCTAGTATGCTATGCATACTAGCTCATTATGCCTTTGTCTTGCAGGTGTTAGTTTTTTTTTTTTTAAAGTGGGTTTACATAACAAACAACTGACAATGCCTACCACTGCCAGTGCCACCAGGGATGCCCATCAGTGCCTCATATCAGTGTCGTGTATCAGTGCCCATCAGTGCCACGTATTAATGCCCATCAGTGCCCAGCAGTGCTGCCTATCAGTGCTAAGCAGTGCCACCTATCAGTGCCCAACAGTGCCACCCATAAGTACCCATCTTTTTATCCTTTCAGTGTCGCCTATCAGTGCCCACCAGTGCCCACCTGTGCCACCAATGAGTGCCCATCAGTGCCACCTATCAATGCCCATCAGTGCCGCCTACCAGTGCCACATATGAGTGCCAATCGTCGGTGCCCACTCATTGGTGTCGCCTTATTAGTGCCCGTCAGTGCCGCCTTATCGATGCCCATCAGTGAAAGAGAAACAAAACCAAAACTTACATTTTTTTCAAAATTTTCGGTCTTTTTTTATTTGTTTAGCAAAAAATAAAAAACACAGAGGTGATCAAATACCACCAAAAGAAAGCTCTATTTGTGGGGAAAAAAATGATTGATAAATTGAGTTTGAGTACAGTGTAGCATGAGCGCACAATTGTCATTCAAAGTGTGACAGCGCTGAAAATTGTCCTGGGCAGGAAGGTGTATACATGCCCAGTATTGAAGTGGTTAAAGGGATGAGGTGTCAACCCTATCTGCAGTGCTGTCATTTTCTGAAAATGCAATGCAATATGACTACCTGGAAGTAGTCATATCTGTAGTCATATCTCCCCCCAGATATGTAATTTCCTGCTTGTGTGATTGGCTCACCAATTTTCCAATTTTGTGTGATTGGCTCACCAATTTTCCCAGAAGTCCGCACTAATACAAGTCACATTTCAGGCATTGTCACATTTTTGGTGAGATACTCCCAATAGGTAATCACGTCTAAAGGGAAGCAGACCCTGCAGCTTTCCTCATTAGAGCTCTGCAGGTGCAGCAGCTGGTTGATAATTATGAAACCCCTCCCATTAGATTCACTTTGCCACGTGGACACAAACAAACACACAGGAATTTCTTCAGAATAACAAAAAGGTAGGAATCTGCAATAAAGTTTGTTAAAATCCTTGTAATGTACATAGATCACCCAGAGGGAAATGTTTTTTTCTTAACAAAAGTGCAGTTACGCTTTAAGAAAATAATTAGTGTGACATCCAGGAAACTAGTATTTTCAGATGGAGGTCATCAATGGTAGATCATTTATATCTCACATGACAGGCTTCCTTTTAGACATGCGCACTGACCAAAAATGTGTTAGTTTCCGTTTCATTCGTTTTTTTTTTTTTGCTTTTTTCGGAAATTCGGAAATTCTAAAATTCAAAAAATTCGGAATTTTGAAAATGTAAAAATTCGGAAATTCGGAATTTCGAAAATTTAAAAATTCGGAATTTCGGAATTTCGAAAATTTAAAAATTCGGAATTTCAAAAATTAACAAATTTGTCAAAATTAGTTAAAAAACGAATTTGGAACTAAACTAATTGCACATGTCTACTTCCTTTAAGATGTCAGGAGCAAAAATGTATATGCCCTGTGATCACCACTGTGCCGTTCCTTTAAAATAAATAATTTTCATGTATGATATCACCCTGAAACATTTTTAGGAAATGTGCTGTCTAGGAAAGTTCTGCAATGAATAAAATCCTTTCTGTCACGTCCCTCCCTAGTACAAATACATAAACTGTCAAATATAAGCCTGTCTGGATGAAGCTTATATCAGCGAGTTGACCTACGGATATACACATTTTACAATTCCTAGCGTAAATATTTAAACTAGCTGCCATTTTTGGAATTCACACTTGACATAACTTAGAAAAAGCGTGGAACAATACTTTGTGCAATTAGTATGTGAGCTTGAAAGTATGCGTTCCTTGTTATACTGAAAGGTAAGAACATTTCATTCAATGGATCACTGTCTACATAATTAGAAATATGACCAACTCTCTTTATATATATATATATATACTCAAGTTTTATTGTAAAAACATTGCAAACAAGTGTCAAGATATTCATCATCGTTACAAGAAAATATATGGTATACAGATCATTGCAAACTAGTGGCGGCTGGTGTTTTTTTTTTTTGGGGTGTCGGCAAACAACCACCAATCGCCCCCCACCGGTCAGCCGGCGGTACGCCCCGCACGCTCAAGGTCTGTGATCGGCACTTAACCCCAAAGGTTGCAGGTGGGCAGCACTCCGGCTCCGGTGGGCGATGGGCAGCAGCTCCTGTGTGTTCTCTTCTCCATCACGGTGTCTTCCGCCATGCATCTCCTCTCTCCTCCTAGGCACTAGGCATCCAATAGAATCGCCTGTCCTTTCAGCCATTCGGGTGACGGGGTTGGAATCCATGGCCCCCCATTGGAATCCATGGTCCAGCGTCCCTGCATGTAGATAAGGGGGCCCGGATGCATGGATGGGGGGGAGCGGGGCCCGTGCACCCCTAATAGATGGGCCACCACTGTTGCAAACTCTTTAAAATGGTTGTAAACCCTTACAGACCACTTTGACCTACAGGTAAGCCTAGATTAAGGCTTACCTGTAGGTCCAAGAACTATCTCCTAAACCTACACGGTTTAGGAGATATTTGCAAAATTGTGCAGTCTTGAGACGCTGTACCCAAATGAAATGTCCCCCCCCCCCCAAATAGAGCTTTCTTTTGGTGGTATTTGATCACCTCTGCGGTTTCTATTTTTTGCACGAGAAACAAAAAAAAAAGACTGATAATTTTGAAAAAAGAAAAAGATTTTTTTATGGTTTAGGAGATATTTGCAAAAAGACAGGCACGCCGTAGACAGCGGCGCGCAGGTGCACTGAGCACGCTGCTGCTAATGCGATATTGTATTATACAAATCAGACACCTAACTGCCATTTTTGACACTTTTTGGGGACCGGTGACACTAATGCAGTGATCAGTGCTAGAAAAAATGCATGGTTACTGTCCTAATGGCACTGGCAGGGAAGGGGTTAACATCAGGGGTGATCAAAGGGCTAAATGTGTTCCCTGGGAGTGATTGCTAAATGTGGGGGGGGGGGGGGGGGGGGGGGTGCTTTGACTGGGGGGAAGGTGTTCCTGCTTAGCGGAACACAAGATCAGCACATTCCCCTGCCTTTCTCATGAACAGTCAGCGGGTCCTGCGTACGTGCCCCAGACCTGGAACTGTCAGATCATGTACCATGTACCATCAGTATGTGATCTGATGCAGAGCGGCTGCCCTGCTGCAGTAAATCTATGGTGGGCAGTCCCTAAGCGGTTAAAGAGGAAGTAAACCCTGATGGGTTTACTTCCTCTTTGTTTCCCTGCAAAGGTAAAGCATAATGGGCTACTATGCATCCATTATGTGTCACTTACCTGACACAGGAGCCAGCGATGTCACCACGCAGTCTCCATCTTCTTTTGGGTATCGCGGCTCCAGTGCCGTAGACAGCGGTGCCTGTCTTTTTGCAAATATCTCCTAAACCGTGTAGGTTTAGGAGATATTTCTTGGACCTACAGGTAAGCCTTAATCTAGGCTTACCTGTAGGTCCAAGAGTTTGCAACAGTGGTGGCCCATCCATTAGGGGTGCACGGGCACCACTCCCCCCCATCCATGCGTCTGGGGCCCTGATCTACATGGATTCCAATGGGGGGTGTTTTTTTTGAAGCACGTGATTAGAGCCAGAGGCTCTGAGAGGCCTCAAAAAAGGGTGGGCTCAGGGTGCAGATCACTGCACTCCAAGCTTACCGGCTTGTGTGACAATAGTGAATCAATATTCTCTATTCTCACACTAATCCTCCCTCTGGCCAATCAGGAAGTGGGTCCTGAGACCCGTCACCCGAATGGCTGAAAGGACAGGCGATCCTATTGGATGTCTAGCACCTAGGAGGAGGAGAGAGGAGACGCACGGCGGAAGACACCGTGATGGAGAAGAGGACACACAGGAGCTGCTGCCCATCGCCCACCAGAGCCGGAGCGCTGCCTGCAACCTATGGGGTAAGTGCCGATCACCGACCTAGAGCAGGTGGGGGGTACCGCCGGCTGACCGGGGGGGTTGGTGGTTGTTTGCCGCCCCCCCCCCCCCCAAAAAAAAAAAAAAAAAACACCAGCCGCCACTAGTTTGCAATGATCTGTATAACATATATTTTCTTGTAATGATGATGAATATCTTGACACTTGTTTGCAATGTTTTTACAATAAAACTTGAGTGTATGTATATATATATATATATATATATATATATATATATATATATATATATATATATATATATATATATATATATATATATATAAAAAAAGAGAGTTGGTCCTATTTCTAATTATGTAGACAGTGATCCATTGAATGAAATGTTCTTACCTTTCAGTATAACAAGGAACACATACTTTCAAGCTTACATACTAATTGCACAAAGTATTGTTCCACGCTTTTTCTAAGTTATGTCAAGTGTGAATTCCAAAAATGGCAGCTAGTTTAAATATTTACGCTAGGAATTGTAAAATGTGTATATCCGTAGGTCAACTCGCTGATATAAGCTTCATCCAGACAGGCTTGTATTTGACAGTTTATGTATTTGTACTAGGGACGTGACAGAAAGGATTTTATTCATTGCAGAACTTTCCTAGACAGCACATTTCCTAAAAATGTTTCAGGGTGATATCATACATGAAAATTATTTATTTTAAAGGAATGGCACAGTGGTGATCACAGGGCATATACATTTTTGCTCCTGACATCTTAAAGGAAGTAGACATGTGCAATTTGTTTAGTTCCAAATTCGTTTTTTAACTAATTTTGACAAATTTGTTAATTTTTTAATTTCCGAATTTTTAAATTTTCGAAATTCCGAATTTCCGAATTTTTACATTTTCAAAATTCCGAATTTTTTGAATTTTAGAATTTCCGAATTTCTGAAAAAAGCAAAAAAAAAAAAACGAATGAAACGTAAACTAACACATTTTTGGTCAGTGCGCATGTCTAAAAGGAAGCCTGTCATGTGAGATATAAATGATCTACCATTGATGACCTCCATCTGAAAATACTAGTTTCCTGGATGTCACACTAATTATTTTCTTAAAGCGTAACTCCACTTTTGTTAAGAAAAAAACATTCCCCTCTGGGTGTTCTATGTACATTACAAGGATTTTAACAAACTTTATTGCAGATTCCTACCTTTTTGTTATTCTGAAGAAATCCCTGTGTGTTTGTCTGTGTCCACGTGGCAAAGTGAATCTAATGGGAGGGGTTTCATAATTATCAACCAGCTGCTGCACCTGCAGAGCTCTAATGAGGAAAGCTTCCCTTTAGACGTGATTACCTATTGGGAGTATCTCACCAAAAATCAAATTTTTATTGCAGGGGATGCCTGAAATGTGACTTGTATTAGTGCGGACTTCTGGAAAATTGGCGAGCCAATCACATAAGCAGGTAATGACATATCTGGGGGGCACTCTGTACACATTCTGTGTACAGAACACCTCCAGGTAGTCATATTGCATTGCATTTTCAAAAAATGACAGCACTGCAGATAGGATTGACACCTCATCCCTTTAACCACTTCAATACAGGGCACTTATACACCTTCCTGCCCAGGACAATTTTCATCTTTCAGCGCCGTCGCAATTTGAATGACAATTGCGCGGTTATACTACACTGTACCCTAACTAAATTTTTATATATTTTTTCCCACAAATAGAGCTTTCTTCGTTTTCTTTTTTCTAAATAAAAAAAGAGTTTTCTCTTTCACTGATGGGCACTAAGGTGGCACTGACAGGCACTGATAAGGTGGCACTGACGGGCACTGATAAGGCGGCACCGACGGGCACTGATAAGGCGGCACCAATGAGGTGGCACCAATGAGCGGGCACCGACGAAGGGCACTGATATGCAGCACTGGTAGGCCGCAGCGACGGGTTGCACTGATATGCAGCACTGATGGGCATTAAGAGGTGGCACAGGTGGGCACTGATGGGCACTGATGGGTGACACTGATGGGCACTGAAAGGATGAAAAGATGGGTACTTATGGGTGGCACTGCTGGGCACCGATAGGCGGCACTGCTGGGCACTGATAGGCAGCACTGCTGGGCACTGATGGGCATTGATATGTGGCACTGGTGGGCACTGATACACGGTACTGATATGAGGCACTGATGGGCATCCCTGGTGGCACTGGCAGTGGTAGGCATTGTCAGTTGTTTTTTTATGTAAACCCACTTTAAACCCACTTAAAAAAAAAAAAAAAACTAACACCTGCAAGACAAAGGCATAATGAGCTAGTATGCAGTACACAGCACCGGCAGGTGACATCACTCCTGGGGGTTACTTCCGGGGGAATCGCGGCTCCGGCGCTGTGATTGGCCGGAGCCGCGATGACGTCACTCCCACGCATGTGCGCGGTAACAGCACAGTCACTGAAGTGCCATTGCTTCAGTTTATGTCAGTGTGCATGTGCCGATGACGTCGGCACATGCAAATACAGGGATATCTCCTAAACCGTGCAGGTTTAGGAGATATCCAGGGTAGCTACAGGAAAGCCTCATTATAGGCATTACTGTACACCACTTTAACACGAGAATCATGTACAAAAGCTGATCAAAAAAAATTGCATTTATTAGTATTTTTTTATATAAAAGGTGAACTTATCCTTAAGGCATGCACATGCTGTGTATTTCTGCTTGCCGCAGAGAAGAGTCAGGGACAGATACAGAGCCAGATAATCGGGTGGGTGGGAGATGCTGGGGGTCTGTATACAATGAAAGGCACAGAGAATCTTGATTTCAAGCAGATATCCAGGCTAGGCCACTCTGGTGCGGCCGGTCACGTGATCTCCTCTGTGTCAGACAGGTGAGAGGAAAGAGCGACTGACAACAGCTGGCAATGCCTGGGAGCGGTGATGTCACCAATAGGCTTACTATGGCACATCTGTTATCAGCAAGATGGTGAAAATGGAGGTCTTGGGAGAAATTAAATCTGTTTAACAAAAAGCCCTTTAGGCCTTTAGTAATTAAAAAGGTCAGTACCATCTTGTAAGTGATTTATGTGAGCAGTGATGAGAGATTGCATGTTTGTGGAGTGGATCGCATACAGGGGCGGACTGACCATTTGGCCACTCGGGCACTTCCCGAGGGCCCCAGGCCACTAGGGGGCCCCATCAGGGTTGCCAGCCTCAGTAAAACCAGGGACAGTATGTAAAAATCTTCTTTTTTTTTTTTACATCTGTTTCTGAAATGTCCCTTACTGACATCCTTTTGGTCTAAAAATCCAGAGATTATAGCTGCTCCACCTCTCCAGTACCTTCTCAGCCAATAGAAACATGTCTGTGTATACTGTGTGTACATGTATGTGTATACTGTGTGATTGTATACTGTGTGTGTATACTGTGTGGCCCCATAATCTCTGCTTGCCTGGGGGCCCCATAATCTCAGATTGCCCGGGGGCCCCATGAGTTGTCAGTCCGCCCCTGATCGCATACAGCATTGATTTAAAGAAGATTAGAAAGTCTTATTTGATTTGCAGAAAGACACTTTATTTGGACTTGTATGCGGACATTTTTTTTGCACAGTTACAAAATTACTTTTGGTATTATGGAGAGAGTGTCACTTGGAATTTCATACATGTGCTACATAGTTAGGTTTATTTGCACGGAAAGATATTTTGTTTCCATATGGAGGTATACATGTTGCACTTGATGTGTTTATATATAATCTGGTAATACCGTGTTTTCCCAAAAATAAGCACGGGTCCTATATTGATTTTGGCAACAAAAGACACAGGCAGGCAAAAGGGGCAGCTGCCCTGGGCCCTGTCATTGTTGTGGGGCCCAAAGAAGCTGCCTCATACTTGCCAACTATCCCAGTTTAAATTCCCTCGTCCCATGAAGTTTTAGTCCCGTGCTGTGTCCTGATAGCTCAGTGTGAAGTGCTGCTACTAATGCTGCCCAGCTCTGCCCTATTGTTGTGTATAGATGACTCACCTGCAGACCCTGTGTTTACATGTAAATAACCGGCATTGATATGTAAATAGCGGCTGCATTAATATGTGAATAGTTGCAGATAGGCAGCATTCATATGTAAATAGAGGCTGCATTCATATGTATATCATGCCCTCCTGAGGGGCGCTAAAGGGGGAATGCTTGAAAGTCCTGCCTGCAACTTTGGTCATTCAGCCTACCATCTGCCTGTTCTGCAAAGGTAAGCAAATTGGTGTGGGGGGGGGGGGGAGGGTAGTGTGGGATGTGCAGAGGTAGGCAGAGAAGGAATTACAGTTTTGGGTGCACAAGTGAGCAAGGAGGGAATGTATAGAGATAGAGAAGGTGGCTGCAAAGATGAGCAGAAAAGGCAGGTAGAGTTAAAGGGGTGGAGGGTTGGAGTAGAGAGGATAGGGGTGCAGAGGTTAGCAGGGGTTTTAGGATGCAAAGGTGTACTGACAGGGTGGATAAAGATGTAGGTTGCGTGTAGGGCAGCCCATTCATTTCAATGGGCTGCTCTGTGCGCTAGAAATGTGGAAGAAAGTCCCTAATGCTTTTTCAAAACCATACGGTTGCACAGCACGTCAGCAGATGCATGAGGTCTCATTAACAATTAATGGCACTGCTGTGTATCTGCTAAAGTACAGCACGTTTCTGTGGTTTCAGGAAAGCGATTTTGCATGCATTCCTGACACACACAAATGTGAACACAGGCTAAATTTCTCAGTTACATTGGTGGTCAGTGTAAATCTTCTCATTACATTGGGACTTGGTGTAGAATATTTTCATTCACACTAGTGGCCAGTGTGAAGTCCCCCCTTACATTAATGGTCAGTGTAAATCCCCTTTAGATTGGTGGTCAGTGTAAATCTTCTCATTACATTGAGGTTTGGTGTAGAATCCTTTCATTCACACTAGTGGCCAGTGTGAAGTTCCCCCTTACATTAATGGTCAGTGTAAATCCCCTTTAGATTGGTGGTCAGTGTAAATCTTCTCATTACATTGGGGCTTGGGGTATGATCCTTTTAATCACTCTAGTGGCCAGTGTGAAGGTCCCCCTCCTTACATTGGTGGTTACTGTGAATGCTTCTATTACATTAGTGGTCAGTGTAAACCCCTATTACATTGGTGGCCAGTGTTGAAACTCTTTATATTGGTAAAAAAAAAAGAATCAGCATTGCCATTGATCACACCCTATCCTCCCCCCAGCACTGTCACTGATCCCAGGAGTTCTAGGGTCCCTAGGAGTTTTCTGTGTATTGATGGGTCCCCTCACCACCCCAGTCCATGGTGTGCAGGCAGATGGAGAGCGAAATTGCATTGAAAGGGGGGGGCCAAGAAAATGTTTGGTAAAGAGGTAGTGCTGCGCTGTATAATAAAGCTGTAGAGGCTAAGGTATATTAAATAGGTATGCACACAAGTAAGTGCTGATTATGCAGAAGATAGAGGATGGTGTGAATTTTTTTGCATAAATCACATGAAATCGCATAAACGTGACATAGCTTAAAATTGCATAAAATTGCATGAAATCGCATAAAACATCATATTCAGAGGATAAATCCGTGAAAGGTGTGAATTTTTGTGCATAAATCACATAAAATCGCATAGACGTGACATAGCTTACAATTGCATACAATCGCATGAAATCGCATAAAACATCATATTCAAAGAATAAATCCGTGAGAGGTGTGCAGAGGTGTATCAAGTGAGAATGATGTGGGTAAATCACATAAAATCATATAAAAATGACATCTCTTAAAATTGCATAGAAACGCATAAAAATCGCATAAAGTTGCATCAAGCGTCACATTAAAATAAGGTGAATCTGTGATGGGCGTGCATAAAGTGCTGCGGTCAAGTACAAGTGGTTAAAAAATGGTTAAAAAATATGACACATAAAATAGTCGCAATCAAAATTGCATCGGTGCATAAAACCAACTAGGTGGATAAGGATGTGTGAAAGGTAAGCATAGCAAAAAAAGAAATTGAATACAATCAATAAATAAGTAATGCAAAAGTGCAAGAACAGTCCGTGGGGGTGAGCCCTTTCCTAGTGTGGGCAAAGTGTGGTTTGCTATGGCGCTGGTGACAAATCCTGGTGGGGTATAACGGTATCGGTGCTGGTGGTTATTGTGACCAGTAGCTGCAGGTGGTTCCTGATCTTCCGTGGAGTATAGTAATGGATGTACCCTTACCTTACCGCTGTAAGGTAACAGCGTGTATATGTGTTAGCTGGTTCTCAATGGGGCTTCTGTGTCCTATGGCGGGCGGCTCCCTTTCAATCCAGGTGTTTGGGCGTCTCTTTTACTGGGGTGTACGCTCTAGTTCAGGTGTATGTGTCTCGCAAAAATGGATAAGGAGAGGAAGGGTCTCGATAGTGTAGTACGTTTTTAAAAAGTTTTATTCAATACAAGTAAAGTACAGTAAACTCACATTTATGTTGCTCAGAATTGCATGGGATAAACGAGCATCGAGCTCGTACCTCGCTTCCGGTATCTAGTGTCCCTTTGCGCATTCGTCACTGTCACGTGACTTCTTCAGAGGTGGTTACTAGATGCCAGAAGTGTCCTTTTATTTGCTGTTAATTGGTATTGCCGGTGGCCATTTTGGTGTGGTCATTTCCGCCGGAAGTGTCTCGGCGGCCATTTTTTTTTTTTTTTTTTGTTGTCTGGTCGCCGGAAACGGCCCGGCGGCCATTTTAATGGAAGTCTGTAATGTAAACATCCGTTCTACGGCCAAGAGTATTCTCTGGTCACCGGAAGTAGTTCGGTTGTTTTGCTAGGGAGAAGTATATTCATACAGTGGAGGCTAGCTACAGATTAACGGCATGCATAATATACCATAGTTAAATCTGGCTATATAGCCTTATTTTAATAAAAGGATAAACGAGGACATAAGAATATATATGTATATAAAAAAAATATATATATATAAAAATGAGCATAATGGGGTATAAAAACAATAGATATAATACGACATCTTGGGGTAATAAAATTAGTAAAAAAATTTATAAAGGAGATATAATTCTCTCTATGTAGTAAAATTGTGGCATTTTATTGAGTAAAATTCTTGGTAAAAATCCTGGTTAGAATTATCTTGGTTTAAAATTTGCATACCGGAAGCGACGTAGTTTGCTCATAGTATGGCATGCATGTGTATATAAATGTACATACATAAAAGGTAATAAGACATATCTGTGTCTAAAAAAGATAAGAAGCAGTGGTGAAGATTCCGAACCGGATAGGTGAGCAAAGAGCAGTTGTGTCAGAGGAGGGCGTCTAAGAGAGAGTGTGGGGGTGACTGGATCTGATTGGGCCTAAAAATTGCTTATGAAGCAATTTAAGTCGAAATCGATATTTAATCCTTGGGGTACGAAGGACTCTAGCGTGTGTATCCATTTAGATTCTAACTGGCTGATGGTTCTAACTTTATGTCCACCCCGCCAGTGTCTCTTGTAGGCTTCTATTCCCCAGAATCTCATGTGTGATGGGTCTTTATTATGATGTGTGGCAAAGTGCCTGGACACACTATGCTTATCATAGCCTCTCTGAATATTTTTCACATGTTCCTTTATTCTAATTCGTAGGAGTCTTTTAGTGCGGCCTACGTATTGCAGCCCGCAGTCGCACTCCAATACGTAAACGGCTCCCTCGGTGTTGCAACAGATGAAGTCTTTAATTTCGTAACTGTTGCCTGTGCTTGTTGCGGTGAAGTCCTTCTTTTTTGTGTTAGGGTGTTTCGTTCTTGTGCAGGCGTAGCAACGTTTGCAAGGAAAGAACCCTTTACCAGTAAAAATGGATAGGCCACCTTTGTTCGGTGGATCTGGAATGTTCCTAACTATCCTGTCTCGAAGGGTTGGTGCTCTTTTATAAATGAATTTTGGGATTTTTGGAAGGATTTCTTGCAGCTGTTTATCTGCAAGCAGTATGTTCCAGTTCTTTTTAATGATCATTTCCATCTGTTTGTGTTGTATATTGTAGTCAAGGATTATTGGTACTGTATCTGTGGTGGTTTGTTTGGGTTTATCGTTAATTAGCGTTTTCCGGTCCATATTTGTTACTTCCGTGATTCTATTCTGGATAAATTCTTTGTTATATCCTTTTTCTATAAATCTCTGTCCCATCTAGGTTGCTTGAGCTTTAAAGGTTTCTTTGTGGGTGCAGTTTCTTTTTAATCGCATCAGTTGACCTTTGGGTATGTTACAAAGCCAGTTTCTATGGTGGCAACTTTCCAATGGCAAATAGCTATTTCTATCTACATCTTTAAAATGTGTTTTGGATGATAGTGTGTTGTCTTCTTGTGTGATCTCTAAGTCTAGGAAAGTTATCTTTTCTTTGCTAATTTCCCACGTGAGTTGTATATTTCTGTCATTCTTATTTAGGTCTTCCAAAAAAGCCCGGAGTGTTTCCTTATTTCCTTGCCATAGTATCACGATGTCATCTATGTATCTTCTGTATGTGTGCAGGCCTTCCGGAAGTTTGGAGAAGACTCGTTCTTCTTCCCATCTAGCCATGAAGAGACCGGCTACACTAGGTGCGAATTTCGCCCCCATGGCAACTCCTGTTTTCTGGAAGTAGTAGTTGCGATTGTACCAGAAGAAACTGTTTTTCAGACAGAAGTCAAGACATTTTATTAAGTATTTCCTTTGACTACATGGTAATGTGGAGAATTTTCTGAGTCCCCATTTGGCAGCCTCGCATGCTTGATGATGCATAATAATGGTGTAGAGTGAGGCAACATCTGCAGTTGCCATCCACCAGGGTTGGTTACCTTTGGGGACCTCTTCTAAAACTTGCAGCATCTGTTTTGTGTCTCTTAGATATGCCTCAGTTTTCTGTACAGCGGGCTGTAGGAAATGATCAATGTATTGGCCCATTCTCGCGGTGAGTGAATCGATGCCATTCACTATGGGTCTCGGTGGTGGATTTGTGTTGTTTTTATGTATTTTGGGGAGACAGTAAATGATGGGTGTTCGACAGGATTCTGGGATTAGGTATTTCGCCTCTTTTTTATTAAGGATATTCTTTTTCAGGCCTAGATGAACTGTTTGTTCTAATGCCTTCCTACATTTGAAGACTGGGTTACTGGGGAGGAGCTTGTATGTTTCTTCATCACTGAGCATGTTGTTCATGCAAGTGTGGTATTGTTCTTTTGAGAGAATGACAATACCTCCTCCTTTGTCCGCAGGGCGGATTACAATATCTTTCCGTTTGCTTAGTTTTCGAATCCCATTCTTTATATGTTTCGGTTCTTCTTGTTTCTTGATCTTGAGGTTTTTCAATTCTTCCAGGACAATTCTTTTGAAGACTTCTATATGTCTGTTGTCTTTTAGTGGAGGGTTGAAAGTGGAGCTGTTTCTTAAGGTGCTGTGCGTTATCTGGTCAGTATTTGTGATTTTGGGTTTGTATGGGTTACTCATGATGTATTTTTTAATGTTTAGTTTCCTGATGTATTTCTGAATTCCGATATAAGTTTGGAATTTATCTAGATTTTTTACAGGAGCGTATTTAAGACCTTTGCCCAGGGTCCAATCAATATTAAAGATGTCCCTGGACACAGTAGGGCTTATTTCCGGGGTAGGTCTTATCATATAATTTTTTTTTTGTCAGTTCCTGTGCCCCCTGTCTTCTCTCCCCTCTCCCTCCCTGCCTATATAAATTATGGACTTTTTCAACATGTATGAAAAAGAAAACATTAGATCTTTGTTCAAATAGTGACTAAAGAGGATATACTTAAAATAAATAGCATATGAAATTGACATGATGTATTAACCACTTCAGCCCCGGAAGAATTTACCCCCTTCCTGACCAGAGCACTTTTTGCGATTCGGCATTGCGTCTCTTTAACTGACATTTGCGCAACGTGGCTCCCAAAAAAATTAACGTCCTTTTTTTCCCACAAATAGAGCTTTCTTTTGGTGGTATTTGATCACCCCTGTGGTTTTTATTTTTTTGCGCTATAAACAAAAAAAAAAGAGCGACAATTTGGACAAAAAAAAAAAAAAAAAAACACATTATTTTTTACATTTTGCTATAATAAATATCCCCCAAAAATATATAAAAAAACTATTTTTTTCCTCAGTTTAGGCCGATACGTATTCTTCTACATATTTTTTGGTAAAAAAAAAATCGCAATTAGCGATTATTGATTGATTTGCGCAAAAGTTATAGCGTTTACAAAATAGGGGATATTTTTATGGCATTTTTATTAATAATATTTTTTTAATAGTAATGGCGGCGATCAGCGATTTTTATTGTGATTGTGACATTATGGCGGACACATCGGACAATTTCGACACATTTTTGGGACCATTGTCATTTATACAGCAATCAGTGCTATACAAATGCACTGATTCCTGTGTAAATGACACTGGCAGTGAAGGGGTTAACCACTAGGTGGCAGTGTGGAGGTTAAGTGCGTCCTGGGGTGTGTTTTTAACTGTGGGGGGACGTGGCTGTGTGTGACATGTCACTGTTCTCTGCTCCGATCACAGGGAGCAGAAATCAGTGACACTGTCCCTAGGCAGAACGGGGAGATGCTTGTTTACATTAGCATCTCCCCGTTCTTCCTCTCCATGAGACGATCGCGGGTATCCCCGCGTCGATCAAGTCCGTGGGACCCCGACTCACGGAGCTTGCCACGAGCGCGCAGGCCGCCTCTTAAAGGGCAACATACAGGTACGTTAGTTTGCCTGTATGTGCCCTTTAACCACTTCAGCCCCGGACCAATTGGCAGCCAAAGGACCAGGCCCCTTTTTGCGATTCGGCACTGCGTGGCTTTAACTGACAATTGCTTGGTCGTGCGACGTGGCTCCCAAACAAAATTGGCGTCCTTTTTTTCTTACAAATAGAGCTTTCTTTTGGTGGTATTTGATCGCCCCTGCGGTTTTTATTTTTTGCGCTATAAACAAAAATAGAGCGACAATTTTAAAAAAAATGCAATATTTTTTGCTTTTTGCTATAATAAATATCCCCAAAAAATATATAAAAATGTTTTTTTTTCCTCAGTTTAGGCTGATACGTATTCTTCTACATATTTTTGGTAAAAAAAATCGCAATTAGAGATTATTGATTTGTTTGCGCAAAAGTTATAGCATTTACAAAATAGGGGATAGTTTTATAGCATTTTTATTAATATTTTTTTGCGATCAGCGATTTTTATTGTGACTGTGACATTATGGCGGACACATCGGACATTTTTGACACATTTTTGGGACCATTGTCATTTATACAGCAATCAATGCTATTTAAATGCATTGATTCCTGTATAAATGACACTGACAGTGAAAGAGTTAACCACTAGGGGGAGGGGTTATGGGCTGTGACGTGTGTGTTTTTTTTAACATTAGGGGGCGGGGTTGACGTCTGACTTCATTGATCGGCTTTCCCGATGACCGGGAACAGCCGATCAATGACAGGCAGAGTAGGAAGCGCGGGGAGAGGTTTGTTTACACAGACCTCTCCCCGTTCTTCAGCTCTGTGACCCGATCGGGGGACACCAGCGGCTATCGGGTCCGCTGGTCCCACGACTGTGGTCACGGAGCTCCCGACCAGGTCGCGAGCGCGCCACCGGCGGCGTGCGCGCGACTCACAGCTAGGCTCTTAAAAGGCCATGTACCTGTACACGGTTTTGCCTAGCCGTGCCATTCTGCTGACGTACATCGGCGTGAGGCGGTCAGGAAGCGGTTAACTAACCACTTTCAGACCGGACCAATTTGCAGCCAAAGGACCAGGCCCCTTTTTGCGATTCGGCACTGCGTCGCTTTAACTGACAATTGGGCGGTCATGCGACATGGTTTCCAAACAAAATTGACGTCCTTTTTTTCCCACAAATAGAGCTTTCTTTTGGTGGTATTTGATCGCCCCTGTGGTTTTTATTTTTTGCGCTATAAACCAAAAAGAGCGACAATTTTGAAAAAAACGCATTCTTTTTTATTTTTTCCTATAATAAATATCCCCCAAAAATATATAAAAAAACATTTTTTTTCCTCAGTTTAGACCGATACGTATTCTTCTACATATTTTTGGTAAAAAAATCGCAATAAGCAATTATTGATTGGTTTGCGCAGAAGTTATAGCGTTTTAAGATAGGGGATAGTTTTATAGCATTTTTTATTAATAATTTTTTTTTATTAGTAATGGCGGCGATCAGCGATTTTTATTGTGACTGCGACATTATGGCGGACACATCGGACATTTTTGACAAGATTCCTGTTGATAAAAACATTTTGGAGAATGGTTTTTATTTTTAAATTTAAATGATTAAAAACATTATATAGTACTTGTTTTTGGGAGATATATAAGGAATTTTAATTTCTATCAGTCAACCTCATCTTCCCAAACACCCAGATTTATCACCCAGTTCCATACGCAACATAGGAAGATGGAACACATCTTCCACAAACATTGTGGCATACTACGAGAGGATCCCCACCTCAAAAATAGTCTTGATGACAAACCGAAAAATTACATATAGAAGGGCTCAAAACATAAAAGGAAAAATAGCACCTAGTGAAACACAGAGCAGCCGCTCGGCTCAGGCGCCTCCATGGCAAGCTGTTTGCTGTGGGGGCTCTCAACAGCAGGGAGGGGCCATGAGCTGTGAAGAGGGACCCGAGAAGAGGAGGATCTGGGCTGCTCTGTGCAAAACCACTACACAGAGCAGGTAAGTATAACATGTTTGTTATCTTTAAACAAAAAAACCCAAGACTTTAACTACTTGCCATCCGCAATATAGCCGAAAGACGGCTACAGCGCAGACTTAATTTGCTGGGAGGGCGTCTATGGACGTCCTCCCGTGCATGAGCAGCCTGCGCGCCCCCTGTGGGGCGCACGCGTGCTGCGCACTCTGTGATCAGCGAGTCTATGAGACTCGCCTGATCACAGATCTGAGTAAGGGGTCGATCCCGACCCCTTACCACATGATCAGCTGTCAGCCATTGACAGCTGATCATGTGGCCTAAACAGAGCTGGTAATTGGCTGCGATCGCCGGCGGCTGCGAGAGGGACATCGGTCCCGATCGTGGAGAGGCTTTTGTGCCCACTAGCCTCACATATCAGTGCCCACCAGTGCCACCCACCAGTGCCACCCACCGCCTTCTTATCTGTGCCCATCAGGGCAGCCTATCAGTGCCCATTAGCGAATATCAATGAAGGAGAAAAATTACCAGTTTGCAAAATTTTATAACAAATTATTAAACATGTTTTTTTTTTGTTTTTTTTTATATTTTGTCTATTTTTGTTTGTTTAGCAAAAAATAAAAAACTCAAATGGTGATTAAATATCACCAAAATAAAGCTCCATTTGTGTGAAAAAAATAATACAATTTTTATTTAAAGAGGAGGGCCCACAAAAAAAAAAAAAAATCTAAAAGTCAGCAGCTACAAATACTGCAGCTGCTGACTTTTAATAATCGGACACTTACCTGTCCCAGGGTCCAGCGATGCGGGGGAACGAAGCCCCCCCCTCGTTCCCCGCTCCGCTCGCGGCGCTGGCATTCTTAATGTGGGCACCCGGCTGTGGCTTCACAGCCGGGCACCCACTGCGCATGCGCAAGCGGCGCCGTGCGCCGTGATTCGACGCTCACTCATCTGGGACACATGACAGGTCCCAGATGACTGTGCGGCGCCTAGGGGAAGTGATGTCATTGCCCGGGCAATGAAGGTGGCAGACTACGAGGGACCCCCTAGCAACAGGCATTTAATTTTTTAATGATTTTTGAGCCAAATTTTTTTTTCTTGGTGGCAACACCACTTTAAGTACAGTGTAGCATGACCGCGCAATTGTCATTCAAAGTGCGACAGCGATGAAAGCTAAAAATTGGTCTGGGCAGGAGGGGGTTTAAGTGCCCAGTAAGCAAGTGGTTAATATCACTTTAAAGCTCATCCATGGTAAATATTGCTGATGTTTACATTGTTTTGAAAGCCTTAATCCAGGAAGCAAACATTCCCCATTGCTAACTGAATGCCCTCTACATAACATAGAAGCAGATGACAGAACACATTATAAAGAAGGATGCAAAGATTCCGGCAATGTAAACTTATCACATTCAGAGGAAACATATTGGCATTTAGGAAGTCGGTGACAACAAGGAAGCAGAAGCATAAACACACGAGAGGTGTAAAGTGAAAATCCACTACGTTACAATGATCTGTTATACGAGTGTGAAGACAGTTAGTCACCATAAAAAGTTTGGAACGCTGGAGAGAATTCATCGGGGCATTCCTGTAAAAATAGCGGCCAGGTCATAGTTACAAAAATAGAAAAAGAATGTATCAAAAAAGCTCTTAAAGAACAATATGTAAACAAAAGCGATGGAGTCATTATTAGACATTTCTAACTGTTAAATACAAGATATATTTGGATGCATAAACATTCATTTGGGAATCTGCCGATGCAGTTTTTTTTTGCCACAGCTACCAATTATATATATATATATATATATATATAATATATATATATATATATATATATATAGCATTTAACCCCTTCCCACCCAGCTCCAGCATCCAGTGGTTCTTTATGCCTTGGGGGGAGGTACAGGATGGACTTCCCGATCACGTGACCAGTGTGATTGGCTACCACAGTGGTCACATGCGACTAGAGACAGAGAGCTGTCTATGACATCTTGGTCACTGTGCTGGGAACAAAGAAACTCACAAAGAAAGGTTCTAGGTGGCAAAAAGACTGTGGCGGCGCATGTTTTTTTGGCTGGGTGGTGGGGTTGTGTGGCAGGGGGTAAGCTCACTTGCTGGTTGCTGCCTGGCTTACCGGTGCCCATCAATGCTGACCACTAAACTCACCTGCCTGCCACACTGACCTACCTACCTGACATACACTGACCTACCTACTTGACATACACTGACCCACCTACCTGACATACATACACTGACCTACATACACTGAAGGTAGTGACACACTGACCTACATGACCTACATGATCTCACGCGGCGGCTGTATTGTAATTCCTGCCTTCTGGAGCCTGCAGCGCCTATGATGGACGTCATACGTCCCGCAGTCCCACCATTGGACCAGTGAGACGTCCATCAGCGATGCAGGCTCCAGAAGGTGGGACCTGCTATGTGACTCAGCCGCACTCGCCGGTGTCATGTCATATTGTGTCCCCAATCGGACAACCAGATTCCGAAAATAGCCTAAGATGAACGTTGCCTGCGCCGTGAGTCCAGGTTCAAGCCCCACCATCCAAGTGGACATAGAGTTAGAACAAAAAAGAGCCGAGCGCAGCGAGGCCGTGCCCGAAGCGTGGCGAGCGAAGCGAGCCCGTGAGGGTCCCTCTAAGTTTGTATAGCCCTATGTCCACTTGGATGGTGGGGATTACACCTCCACTCACGGTGCAGGTGCCGTTCATCTTCGGAGATTTTCTGAAACTCCTTCTGCTCCGTACTGCGCATGCGCTGCGCATGCGCAGTACAGGGCGGACATTTTATGATAGCCTGACTATTGGTGACAGAACACCGGCACTCGGGATAAGATTGGTCCCCGCTTGGTGCCTCTCAGCCAATCAGGAGGCCAGGATGTAATATTGGGCACCTGATTGGCTAAAGGCAGAGGGGATCCCATTGGCCCCAAGGAATACAGGAAGAAGACATGCACGGAGGAGTTGGAGGACACAGCATCCATTTCCGCACTACCATCCCACAGCTCGCCACCTGACATGCCACCACGATGGGGTAAGTGCCGGGTGGCTGCATATTATGGCCACAAAGGCTGCAATTGATGGAGCACAGTTGACTGTATTTGCGGGGCACAGTGGCTGCATACATGGCTGGTGCAAGGATTTTTTACACCCTAGGCGAAAAAACTAATTTTGCCCCCCCCTGGCTCCACCCCACTTGCCCTTCACATGTATACCCCACCTTTTTAATGAAGCACCCATCAAATGCAGCCTCACCAGCGCCCATCAAATGCAGCCTCACCAGCACCCATCAATGCAGCCTACCAGTGCCCATCAATGAATGTTTGCTTGCTTCCATTCATTCAGGAATTGGGACACAGTCCTCCTCCGCCTCTAACACTGTGTGCGAAAAAGAGCGGCGGCTGCCTGCAGATGCTGAGACTTGGTTGCTTGCTGCAGAGAGAACAGAGTAGGAACACCAGTGGCTGGGTGCCCTAGGCAGCAGTGCGCCCAAGGAGGCCAAGTTTGCCTAGTGGTAGCACCAGCCCTAGCTGCATATTATGGGCACAGAGTATGCATATGATGAGCACAGTTGGCTGCATTTGATGAGCACAGAGGCTGCATATTATGGGCACAGTTGGCTGCATATGATGGACACAGAGTCTGCATATGATGGGCACTGAGTCTGCATATGATGGGCACTGAGTCTGCATATGATGGGCACTGAGTCTGCATATGATGGGCAAAGAGTCTGCATATGATGGACACAGTTGGCTGCATATGATGGGCACAGTTGGCTGCATATTATGGGCACAGTTGGCTACATATTATGGGCACAGTTGGCTACATATTATGGGCACAGGTGGCTGCATTTGCTGGGCACAGAGTCTGCATATGATGGGCACAGTTGGCTGCATATGATGGGCACAGTGGCTGCAATTGATGGCACAGTTGGCTGCATATTATGGGCACAGTTGGCTGCATATTCTGGGCACAGGTGGCTGCATTTGCTGGGCACAGAGTCTGCATATGATGGGCACAGTTGGCTGCATATGATGGGCACAGTGGCTGCAATTGATGGCACAGTGAGGCTGCAATTGATGTTTTTGTTTCAGTATTTTCCAAAACAAATTTGGAGCACCAGCCGCCAAATGGCTATGCCTGGGAATTTTTGTAAATCAGTAGACCTAAGAATGGGGGTGGGGCGGGGATCAGAGTAGGGAGCGTAAATAGTGAGTGGCAAAATAGAACCAAAGATTTTAACAGTGGTGCAAAATATGGTGCTAATATTGGCAAAGGAAATAATGCCCCAGCATCAGTGTGAGGAACATATGTCGCTGTGTCAGTGGTATCACCGGAAGGAATAAACGCCACTTTGTCAGTATTAGCGGGAGAAAAAATGCCGCTGCGTCCGCATCAATGAGAGGAAGAGGAGAAGGAGGGGAGCAAATGCTGATCAAAGTTTTCGATGCCAAGTTTCAATACTCCGATAATCCTGCGCAGTATTTCAATGCTCCAGAATTATTGCCCAAATAAGATGTTTCTCAATGAAACAAATTCTGTGCCAATCTCCACAGATGTTATAAAGGCGCTCAGGATATAAGATCACATACTATTGCTCTTCAGATGACAAAAAGTCAGTGCCTGCTGTCAAATTTACGTTTGCAGCCAGACCGACTTTCTAGTGCGCTTAGTCTTCTTCTCAGTCCGATGCCCGGCTTCCATGTTCCAAGTGTCCTGGCAACCTCAGCCTCATTCTCTGACAGCTTCCCCTGGTGCCCAGAGACACAATATGACTGTCCAGAAATTCTTACAATCAGACATGACACCTTCTCCTTGGAAACATCTAAAAAAATAAGAAATATTTTTAATATATCATTTTTTTAGATATGTTGTAAGAATTGGAACACCTAACAAACATACACTGTAGTACCAAAAGTATTGGGACACCTGCCTTTACACACACATGAACTTTAATGGCATCCCAGTCTTCGTCCGTAGGGTTCAATATTGAGTTGGCCCACCCTTTGTACTTTTAACAGCTTCCACTCTTCTGGAAAGGCTTTCCACAAGGTTTAGGAGTGTGTCTATAGGAATGTTTGACCATTCTTCCAGAAGCGCATTCGTGAGGTCAGGCACTGATTTGAACGAGAAGGCCTGGTTCTCAGTCTCCACTCTAATTCATCCCAAAGGTGTTCTGTCAGGTTGAGGTGCAGGCCAGTCAAGTTCCTCCATACCAAACTCGCTCATCCATGTCTTTATGGACCTTGCTTTGTGCACTGGTGCGCAGTCATGTTGGTACAGGAAGGGGCCATCCTCAAACTGTTCCCACAAAGTTGGGAGCATGAAATTGTCCAAAATGTCTTGGTATGCTGACACCAGAGGCGTTGTTAGTGGGTGGCTATTGAGGCTACAGCCCCAAGTCTGGAGCCAATAGCCCTGAGTCTCTTGTCCCTATCCAGAATTCAGGGGACAGGGCGTACTGAGCCGTGGAAGCGCTGGCAGTGGCTCTGGCTCCAGCTCCACCCCTGCCTCCACCTGACTCTACTCCTGGGCCGGTTGCTATAGCCACCTAGCAGCTAGCAACCAGTGGTGCACTGCCCACACTGTCCAGCATTCAAAGCGGAGGAGGATTGCACTTCCTCCTCCTCCGCGCTAGTGCTCGTGGGGCCTGGCATTTCTGGACCGGAGCGTCCCGCCGGTCCGGTGGCGGCGTGGAGTTCAGAGCTGCAGGGACGGGGATTCCTGGGCAGCCGCGAAGAGACCAGGAGGGGGAGAGAAGACACCGCCATCGCCACCCAGAGCCTGCACTCCTTCAATCAGTCCAGACTGGAACAGGAAGGCGGGAATTACAATCCCCGCTCTGCGCTTGGGCGGGCGGCTCTCCTCCTCTCCTCTGGCTGCTTTGCACACCATCACCACGGCTGACCATTACCACGGCTGACCTGCAGCTGCAGGACCTGGACACACAAAGTCTGTATCCTCCTGGTCAGGTAGGTCAGTCTGTGTGTATGTCAGGTAACAGGTCAGTGTGTGTGTGTGTGTGTCAGGTAGGTCAGTGTGGGTCAGGTAGGTCAGTGTAGGTCAGTGTATGTAGGTCGGTGTGTGTGTGTGTGTCAGGTAGGTCAGTGTATGTAGGTCAGTGTGTGTGTGTCAGGTAGGTCAGTGTGCGTGTGTGTTTCAGGTAAGTCAGTGTGTGTGTGTGTGTGTGTGTCAGGTAGGTCAGTGTGTGTGTGTGTGTCAGGTAGGTCGGTGTGTGTGTGTGTCAGGTAGGTCGGTGTGTGTGTGTGTCAGGTAGGTAGGTCAGTGTGTGTGTGTGTGTCAGGTAGGTCGGTGTGTGTGTGTCAGGTAGGTCAGTGTGTGTGTGTGTCAGGTAGGTCAGTGTGTGTGTGTCAGGTAGGTCAGTGTGTGTGTGTCAGGTAGGTCAGTGTGTGTCAGGTAGGTCAGTGTGTGTGTGCGTGTGTGTGTCAGGTAGGTCAGTGTGTGTCAAGTAGGTCAGTGTGTGCGTGTGTGTCAGGTAGGTAAGTGTATGTAGGTCAGTGTGTGTCAGGTAGGTAAGTGTATGTAGGTCAGTGTGTGTCAGGTAGCTCAGTGTGTGTGTCAGGTATGTAGGTCAGTGTGTGTCAGGTAGGTCAGTGTATGTAGGTCAATGTGTGTGTCAGGTAGGTAAGTGTATGTATGTCAGATAGCTCAGTGTATGTAGGTCAGTGTGTGTCAGGTAGGTCAGTGTATGTAGGTCAATGTGTGTGTCAGGTAGGTAAGTGTATGTATGTCAGGTAGCTCAGTGTATGTAGGTCAGTGTGTGTCAGGTAGGTAGGTCAGTGTGTGTCAGGTAGATAGGTCAGTTTTTTAGTGGTCAGCATTGATGGGCACTGGTAAGCCAGGTAGCAACCAGCAAGTGAGCTTACCCCCCCCCCCGTGTGCCGGCCTTGGACTTTGGGCTGAAGCCCCTGGTCTTTTTGCCACCTAGCAACGCCCCTGGCTGACACCTTAAGAGTTCCCTTCACTGGAACTAAGGGCCCAACCCCTAAAAAACTCCACATCATAATCCCCCCTCCACCAAATGATTTGGACCAGTGCACAAAGCAAGGTCCATAAAGACATGGATGATCGAGTTTGGGGTGGAGGAACTTGAATGACCTGCACAGAGTCCTGACATCAACCTGATAGAACACCTTTGCGATGAATTAGAGAGGAGACTGTGAGCCAGGCCTTCTTGTCCAACATCAGTGCCTGACCTCACAAATGTGCTTCTGAATGAATGGTCAAACATTCCCATAGACACACTTCTAAACCTTGTGGACAGCCTTCCCAGAAGAGTTGAAGCTGTTATAGCTGCAAAGGGTGGGCCAACTCAATATTGAACCCTACGGAGTAAAACTGGAATGCCATTAAAGTTCATGTGTGTGTGTAAAGGTAGGTGTCCTAATACATTTGGCAATATAGTGCATATTGAGGTTTTCTCAAATTTACATGCAAAAGTAGAAATACCCGTTCCATTTTTAAACCTTTGAGCCTTTTTTTAACTAAATCATTATCATTCACATCCAGAAGATGGCGCTCTTTTGCTAAAAATCCAAACGTCAAAGCTAACTTACAGTGTATTCGATTCCTAGTTAAAATAAAGAAAGAAAAGTCAAAGTAACTATGAAAAAATCCCAGGAATTCGCCTTTAGTGCTGGTTCATACTGATGCGAATCTGAATTGATTTAAATGCATTCCAAAAAGCCTAGATTTGCATGTCATCTGAAATAACATTGTGTTCAATGACAGTTGTTACATGTTTGCATTGCGTATGCGATGCGATTGTGATACGGCTAAAAAAAATAATCCTGTGCATGTTTACAGTGGTCCATAGACATCAATGGAAACCGCAGTGAAATTGCATCTTGTGTTCACATGTGTGCGAATACAGCTGTTCTATTGGCCTGAAAAGAAATCACAGCTGCCCCCGATCCCATCCGAAATTGCATTAAATTTGCATTATAATCGCACTGTCTTTAGCACAAATTAAACAAATTGCATCGCAAACTTGCACTGTACTCGTTCTGAAAATCACAAATCCACATGTAAGTCGCACCCATTCGCACCGCATCAGTGTGAACCCGGCCTTAAAGGGACACTGTCAGTAGACCAAAGAAATCTTAATGGCAGTTCTCTGCAATAGAAGACATAGGGGTTGATTTACTTAAAGCGAAGTTCCACCCACTTTTGAGAGGCTTAAACTAAAGACCACCTCTGCACCCCTTCGTTTTTGGATTTAATATTTTTTTCCTTTAGTCCCCTTTTTGGAAGTACAAGTGTACTTCCGATTTAGCCGGGCTGCGGCCCAGGTCGTCACGTCCTCTTCTTCGGTGAGACCCCCTGTTGTCTTCTGGGACCTGTGTGTGTCCCAGAAGACAATCTGGCCATTCACAAAGCACAGCAGGACTAGCGCATGCGCAGTCAGAAACCGGCAGTGAAGCCTGCACCCGATCCGATGGACAGATCGGCCTCGGGAACCGACATCACAGGCTCCCTGGACAGGTAAGTGTCCTTATTAAAAGTCAGCAGCTACAGTGTTTGTAGCTGCTGACTTTTTAAAAAAAAAACATTTTGCGGCTGGAACACCGATTTAATCCCTTCCCGACCGGCGCACGACGATGTACATCATCAGAATGGCATGGACAGGCAAAAGGGCGTACAGGTACGTCCCTTTAAGATTGCCGCAGTGCCATCGCATGCACGCCGGTTGGGACCCTTGTGAGTCCGGCCGCGTGTCCCGCGGACTCGATCTCTGCGGGGATAGCCGTGATCGTCTCACGGGAAAGCTGAACGGGGAGATGCGGAAGTAGGAAGTAGGATGCGGAAGTAGACAGCATCTCCCCGTTCTGCCTAGCAACTAGTGACACTGATCTCTTCTCCCCTCCACTAAAACACAGCCACGCCCCCCCACAGTTAGTAACACGCCCCTAGGAACACTTAACCCCTACACTGCCACCCCCTGGTTAACCCCTTCACTGCCAGTGTCATTTACACAGGAATCAATGCATTTAAATAGCACTGATTGCTGTATAAATGACAATGGTCCCAAAAATGTCCGATGTGTCCGCCATAATGTCGCAGTCACAATAAAAAAAATCGCTGATTGCCACCTGTGACGGACCTCGTACCCAAGATGTCCGCCGAACCTGCTTCCTCTGTCCGGTACCACACAATCCAAGACCCCCTTAGCTTACCCAGTCACCAGACACCACCAGTGTAGGCTACATCAGGAATGACTCTTTATTTGACATGTCACACTTATATACAGTTGACAGATGACTCAAGCCTAACCTAATTAGCATGAGCTAATTATCTTAATCAACACTGGGCTCCTTCATTCAATTGCAGGGTTAATTAGCACACACAACAATAGGTGAAACACTTCTACAAGCCAGACTATACTCAATTACATAACACAGGTGGCTGGAGTTCATGTCATTAGCGTCTCTTGCTAATATGCCAAATACACATACAGATTCTATGTGTATTGGGGGGCCAGCATGGACCTGAATCCAAGTATCACCAGCTCAGGGGTCCCAGGCTTGCAGCTCAAAGAGCACTGTTCCCCAAATGCCAGGGCCCATAATCACAAGGTAATAGGCTCGCGTTCAGTCCCCTCCAACAGCCTTCCCGGCTAGGTCCGTCACATTTCTCCCCTTTCGGCAGGAGACTAACACAGGAGGAGACCCCAGACGGGTTGACTCCGAAGTTAGTCAGTGGTTCCAGTCCTCTAATGCCTGTACCCACACAGTACCCCAAACAAATTGTTCCAAATAGAGCACTCACCCAGCCAACCTCTGCCTCTCTCAAAGAACATATCTGCCGCTGGGGAGAGGCCTGGACTGGCCCTTCTCCCTGGAGTCTTTTCAGCCGCTGGAGAGAAGACAGGGTGACTGGGCTCACTCCATCCTGCTGTTGGGGATCTGGGCCGACCGCCCAGCATCCCTGGGTTATACTGGTGGAGACTGCATTCCCGTCCACCTTTACAGGGAATCTGTCCTGTTTTAGTTGCGGGCAGAGGCCAGCAGCGCTCTGTTCCGTTGCCAGCAGTTCAGCTGGGTGTAGGAGCTTCCCTACATCATCTCCTCCAGCTAACTGTTGGGGAGAGAGGCCGACTGCCCCGGCTTCCTGGAACTCCACAGTTGTTGCTGGTGCTGGACAGAGGTGGGTAGCACTCTGCCCTGTTGCCAGCACTTCTGCTGGGGACTCCACATCCTCCGCTTTGGCAAACCATTGGGGCAGGAGGCTGGCTTCCTCCACTCCCACATCTGGCTGCTGGGACAACATGTCTCTGGTACTGTCTCCCAGGTGCACAAATCTTTGCTGGGGAGGAAAGATCGCTTTCTCCACCCTGGCCAACTGTTGGGGAGGGACGACAAACACCTCCTCTCCCTTCTCCCCCTGTATCTGCTGCTGGGAAGTGATTGCCACCTTCTCATCCTGAGCCTCCATAACTGCCACCAGTGTGGGGCAGAGGTCTTGGACCCTCTGTCCGGTGGCCTGCGCTTCAGCTGGGGAAGTTCCTTGTAACTCCACAGATACTGCTGTTGGTGCTGGGCAGAGCTCAGTGAAGTTTGGCCCTAATACCAGCTCTTCTGATGGAGGCTCATGAGGTTGTTTTTCCTCAGCAGAAAAGTCTATTAAATCCCCAGTCTCTACAACTAATGGCTGGGGATAGAGGTTCACCACCTGTCCGTGGAACCTAGAAGATGCCATCGGTGCTGGGCAGAGGTTAGCAGAGCTCTGCCCTGTTGTCAGCACTTCCTGCATCCGCCATAAGACCTCCGCGTCCATAGCTGCGGGGGCAGGTGGGCAAAGCACTCTGTTACTATGCCACATCGCCGACTCTTCAGCCAGGATTTCAGAGCTGTCTGCTGGTATTTCCTCATAGTCCCAGGCAAAGGGAGCCCCACCCTGCTGCTGAGCAGAGTCTAGCAGCTGTATGTAGGCAATCTCCAGCTCCCATTCCTGAGCGGCCAGGAACTCCAAATCTTCCTGTGCCCAGAGCACTTCCGAGACGTTCAATCTTTGCTCTCTGTGCTCCATTATTTCCTCCAAACGCCACTCCAGATCACTCCCAAAGTCGGGGTCCTCGGACAGCCTCCAGTACAACAATCCCAGGCCATTATAATCAAAGCCTTCCGTGGGCCTGTCATCCGCTGTCCACGGGCACACTTGGGCTACATACCACCGGAGGGCTCTGTAGCTCTCGTCCAAACGCATTTCTGCCCGGATCAGCCTGCTTAACTCAGCTGTCCACTCCTGCTTTGGTTGTTCCCCCAATAACAGCAATCGTACTTCATACTGCGACCAGTACCTTACATGGATGGAGGGGAGAACTTTTCCCTGGTGTCGCTGCTCACAGGCTAGCGCTTCCTTCCAGAGTTGCAGGCGAACAGAATCATACCATCCCAGCAGGACCTGCACCGATACTGATCCTCTGTGCTGTATCCGCATCTCTCGCAACCTCCTTCCGAATTCCTCTTCCATGATGACGTATCTGTACCTCTGCTATGCGGGCCTTGGATCCAGGTGATGGTTTGGATGTGTTCACGACAAGGAAGCACGATCCCACCGCTGCCAGCCAATTGTGACGGACCCGTACTCAAGATGTCCGCCGAACCTGCTTCCTCTGTCCGGTACCACACAATCCAAGACCCCCTTAGCTTACCCAGTCACCAGACACCACCAGTGTAGGCTACATCAGGAATGACTCTTTATTTGACATGTCACACTTATATACAGTTGACAGATGACTCAAGCCTAACCTAATTAGCATGAGCTAATTATCTTAATCAACACTGGGCTCCTTCATTCAATTGCAGGGTTAATTAGCACACACAACAATAGGTGAAACACTTCTACAAGCCAGACTATACTCAATTACATAACACAGGTGGCTGGAGTTCATGTCATTAGCGTCTCTTGCTAATATGCCAAATACACATACAGATTCTATGTGTATTGGGGGGCCAGCATGGACCTGAATCCAAGTATCACCAGCTCAGGGGTCCCAGGCTTGCAGCTCAAAGAGCACTGTTCCCCCAAATGCCAGGGCCCATAATCACAAGGTAATAGGCTCGCGTTCAGTCCCCTCCAACAGCCTTCCCGGCTAGGTCCGTCACACCACCTTTACTAGGAAAAAAAATTATTAATAAAAATGCTATAAAACTATCCCCTATTTTGTAAACACTATAACTTTTGGGCAAACCAATCAATAATCGCTTATTGTGTTTTTGTTTACCAAAAATATGTAGAATACGTATCGGCCTAAACTGAGGGAAAAAAATGTGTTTTTATATATTTTTGGGGGATATTTATTATAGCAAAAAGTAAAAAAATAATCATTTTTTTTCAAAATTGTTGCTCTTATTTTGTTTACAGCGCAAAAAATTAAAACCACAGAGGTGATCAAATACCACCAAAAGAAAGCTCTATTTGTGGGAAAAAAAGGACGTCAATTTTGTTTGGGAGCCACGTCGCACGGCCACGCAATTGTCAGTTTAAAGCGACGCAGTGCCAAATCTTAAGCCAGCAAAATGGTCCGGTCTGAAAGTGGTTAAGGCAAATAGACTGTGCACTTTGAGAGTCAGTTACCCAGAATACCCAATCAGGTGCAAAAAAAAAAAAATAGCATTTTTGCTTGCACATGAATTGTAGATGGAAATCAGCAGAGCTTCACCACATTTACTAAGCGCTGGGGAAAATGGGTGCAACTGCACTTGCTGAGTGCATAGGCTATTTACCTTTAGTAAATCAACCCCATATTATACTTACCTCTCCGCTGGTCTGTGTATCCTACCTCCCCGCTGTTCCAGAGCTGCAGCCGCAGCCAGACCAACCTGTCCATTGACCTGTGTGTCCTACCTTCACTCATTTACTGCACTGCAGCCTCCGCCAGATACTTTGGATTTAAACACCTACAGGAATGTAAGTGCCAATATCTCACCTACCGGGTCCCACCCTCTGACTCCTACATCACTAAATGACACAGGACACATTGAACATGTCAAGAAGTGTCCAATGCTGAAGATTCTGCAGCACTGGAAGTGAGCAAAGGTAGAGGAGGTCACATGACCATCACACAGGTGAGTATAATACAACTATTGGTGGCATTAAGATTATTTTGGATTACTGACAATGTCACTTTAACCAATTTAAGACCGAGCCTCTTTTTTAGATGTGGTGTTTAAAACATTTTTTTTTTGCTAGAAAATTACTTAGAACCCCCAAACATTATAATTTTTTTTCTAACACCCTAGAGAATAAAATGGCGGTCGTTGCAATACTTTCTGTCACACCGTATTTGCGCAGCGGTCTTACAAGCACACTTTTTGAAAAAAAAAAATAAGACAACAGTAAAGTTAGCCCAATTTTTTTTTATATTGTGAAAGATAATATTACGCCGAGTAAATTGACACCCAACATGTCATGCTTCAAAATTGCGCCCGCTCGAGGAATGGCAAAAAAACATACCCTTAAAAACCTCCATAGGCAACATTTAAAAAATTCTACCGGTTGCATGTTTTGTGTTACAGAGGAGGTCTCGGGCTAGAATTATTGCTCTCGCTCTACCGATCGTGGTGATACCTCACATGTGTGGTTTGAACACTGTTTTCATATGCGGGCACTTCTGCATGCGAGCTCGTATTTATTTTACCTTTTATTTTTACACTGTTTTAAAAAAAAAAAAAAAGTGTCACTTTTATTCCTATTACAAGGAATGTAAACATCCCTTGTAATAGAAAAAAAGCATGACAGGACCTCTTAAATACGAGATCTGGGGTCAAAATGTCCTCAGGTCTCATATTTACACTAAAATGCTATAAAAAAATAAAATAAATATAAATAAAAATGTTGTAATTTAAAAAAAATTGAAAAATAAAATGTCCCTTTAAGAGCTATGGGCGGATGTGACATTTTGACGTTGTTTCCGCCCTGCAGTGTCATGGAGACGGGTGGGGGCCATCTTCCCCTCACTCATCTCCATGTCAGCCCAGGGGACAGACGTGGTCACCTCCTGATTATTTTGCATGTGGCCAGATATGTACTGTGAGTTCTAATATTTTTAGCAGAGGGGGAAATCCTGTTCAAAGCGCATGCAATGCTGTGCGATTTGCGCCAATTTTGGTTTTGGCGAGTACTTGACTGAAACTATTGGTACTCGCCGATAAAAAAAACGGTATTGGTGGAACCCTACAAAAAAAATGTTAAACTGCCCACTAGATGGCGCTTTTCCCTTTCTATATACACACAGGAGCAGTGGGGGAAATCGCATGCGATTCTTTGCAGTGTGATTTGCGCCCATTCATTTTGTATTAGCGCAAATCGCACAGCAAAGTACCAGTCTCGGTATCGGGAGCATTTGTGTGAGTACCCATATTAATGAAAATGCTTGGTATCAGCACCGATAACGATACCGGAGCATTCCTAGTTTTTTTCATAGTTCTGGTGGTCCATCTTCAAGCTAGTCATGTGATGAGCTGGGTCCTCTTCAGTCACCTTCTGGCTGTAGGTGGTGTTAGACCTCTAGCCCCATTCTCTGCATCAATATTCTACAAATCCATGGTGATGCTCCCCCACGGACCCCCACATTCACAACTTTATCCTGTCTTCAAAGTTTTATGACACTGGGCATCATTCAACCCATAAGACTGAGGTCACCTAGTGGCATAAAAGAAGTACTGCATTAAACAGCTCTGGTTTAGGGAGTATTTGAGCCAGAGATGCTTTTCTTACTTTTAGCCTGGGTTCAGACCAGTGCGGTGCGAAATAAATGTCCGGCGTGACTGCGCACTGAAACGTCTGTTCTGCGGTTTGTCAGCGTTTTAGGTGCGAATCAGCTGCTGGGGAAATCCATGCCCAATTTTTAAAAAAAACATGTACATGTACATACATCGTACATACCCCATACCCCATACTCATTCACATAGGGTTATTAAAGAGGGCTCCCGGATTCCGATAAGCCCCCCGCCCACAGACCCCGACAACCAATGGCCAGGGTTGTCGGGAAGAGGCCCTTGTCCTCATCAACATGGGGACAAGGTGCTTTGGGGTGGGGGGGACGCAGGACGCCCCCTTCCCCAAAGCACCCACCCCCCATGTTGAGGGCATGCGGCCTGGTACGGTTCAGGAGGGGGGGGCGCTCGCTCGTCCCCACCCCCTTTCCTGACTGCCAGGCTGCGTGCTCGGATAAGGGTCTGGTATGGATTTTGGGGGGACCCCCACGCCGTTTTTTCGGCGTAGGGGGTACCCTTAAAATCCATACCAGACCTAAGGGCCTGGTATGCTCCTGGAGGGGGAATCCATGCGGTTTTTTTTTTTTCTTTTTTTTTTTTTTTTATTTGGCGTGGACTTCCCCCTCAGAAGTAGTACAATGAGTTGCGAATTTTTGTTCACAACGCAAGTCGGGTGCGAATCAGAGGCGTGCCCATAGAAGATAATGGGCCTGAATTCGCACCTGATCCGCACCGCCCAAAAGTCGCACGCGGTTTTTCTGCAATGCGCAGTGCGCATGCACCGGAGATATGTGAACATGCCTCATTAAAAACAATGTATTTTGAAATGTCCTGCGAATTCGCAGTGTTTTAGGCCGCTGCGAATTCGCATAGGTGTGAACCCAGGCTTAAGAAACTATTGTGTTTCAATGGGTAGTGTCCAGTCCACTACCCAGTGACTGCGAGAAAAGAATCCAGCTGCTGTTTACAAGGGAATTATGGGATGAGCCCAGAAGGGCTCCACTCAAATACAGGTTGTCTTCAAAATTAACTTTAGAAACATTTGCTCATTGGTTAATAAGTACCTTCTCAACCAAATTCAGCAAGCTTCTTTTTGAGGCTAGAAAATGAATTCCAACACATGATTGGTTGTTAGGGTTAGTATTTGAACTCTTTCTTTTTACAAAATTCTCACACGTCGCTCTATATTAGGCAGTGAGTATATAACAGACAGGAACTGTGTAAAAAACTCAGACTTGGCCTTCTGAATAGCTGACATAATCCTGTTAGCAATTCCTAAACAAATTATTGACAGCGTCCTTTTGTTGCGAGCAAAATTTCCTATGGTACCCAGCCAACCTCTCTACGCCTGTTGGCAGCATCTTGTTATAAAGGACCAGTACACTAAAATTGGGCACACATGGATCAGTTTCTATTCATATGCACCCCTCTCTGTTCAACAGAAGTTGATCGCTAGACCGGCTTCTGTTAAATGGTCCTGCTGGAAAACCAGCAATCGATCAACGTTTACTGATGGGGGAAATGCAGGAATCTGTGAATTACATAGTTGCATAGTTTGGCAGGTTGAAAAAAGACACACGTTCATCTAGTTCAACCAATAAAAGAGAGCGAAAAAATAAACCATACAATCCCATATACACAACCCTATACCCAGAGGAAGGCAAAAAAAACAAAAAAAAACAGCATGATTAAATTTTCTCCAGCAAAAAAAATCCTTCCTGACCCCCCCCCCCCCCCCCCCAGAAGCAATCAGATTTTCCCCGGATCAACTTTACCTATAAATGTTAGTGCCGAGGTATATTATGTACGTTTAGGAAAGAATCCAGGCCTTTTTTAACCACTTGCTTACTGGGCACTTAAACCCCCCTCCTGCCCAGACCAATTTTCAGCTTTCGGCGCTGACGCATTTTGAATGACAATTGCGAGGTCATACAACACTGTACCCAAATGAACTTTTTATCATTTTTTCCCCCCACAAATAGAGCTTTCTTTTGGTGGTATTTAATCACAGCTGGATTTTTATTTTTTGCTAAACAAACAAAAAATTCATTTTGCAAAGAGGTAATTTTTCTGCTTCATTGATATGCGCTGACGAGGTGGCACTGGTGGGCACTGATAGGCGGCACTGGTGGGCACTGATAGGCGGCACTGGTGGGCATTGATAGGCTGCACTGGTGGGCACTGATAAGGTGGCACTGATGGGGACAGATAAGTCGGTACTGATGGGCACGGATGGGTGGCACGGATGGGTGGCACGGATGGGCACTGATAGATGGCACTGATAGATGGCACTGATGGGCACTGGTAGGGGGCACTGATGGGCACTGGTAGGTGACACTGATGAGCACTGGTAGGTGACACTGATGAGCACTGGTAGGTGACACTGATGTGCAGCACTGTAAAGGCACATTGTGGGCACTGGCACTGTGGGCACTGACAGATGGCACTGTGGGCACTGACAGGTGAAGCTGGTGGGCACTGGTAGGCGGCACTTGTATAGGGCACAGGTGGGCACCATGGACCTGGGGCACATTGCAGTGAGAGGGCCTAATGTAAAAGTTGATTACCGGCTCTGTTGTTATCACATGATCAGCTGTCATTGGCTGACAGCCGATCACGTGGTAAGGGGTCAGGATTGACCCCTTACTCGGATCGGTGATCCAGCGAGTCTCACAGACTCGCTGATCACAGAGTGCGCCGCGCGCGCCCTTCAGGGCGCGCGCAGGCCACTCATGAACGGGACGACGTCAATAGACGTCATCCCGGCAAGTTAGATCTGCGCTGTAGCCGTCATTTGGCTATAGCCCGGATCTCAGGTGGTTAAAGCAGTTCTGGTTCTTTTTTCATTCATCCCGCTAGTTGAACAAAATGATGATGTTACTGGTATCACTGGTCATAGTATGTGATTTGACAACTTAGTTATGAATATTTATATTTTCTTCAGCCAATCCAGTAGGAGGTTTATGTCACTGGTGCATGCTGGGGGGAGAGGCTATAAATATCTGGGACAGCCTTGTTCTCCCTCTCTTTCTCTCAGGTGAGGCCTGCGGAGGTGCTGAATCGAGTTTTACTGTTAGACCCAATAGCTTGTTTTGGGGCTTAACGTATACAGAAGGGGGCCTCCCATTTTTGCCTTGGAGTGAAATGGTAGCCTGTCTTTGCCTCTGGAGTAGGGTTGCCACCTGTCCAGGATTCACCCGGACAGTCCGGGTTTTAAATCATGTGTCTGGGTTTCAGTCGGCCTGAAACTCAGACACATTATTCAGACCGGGCTGTGACTCCCCAAGTAACCGAGATAGTCACCAATCTGTTGCCTTCCCGGAGCTGTGGGTGGCTGTCTGGGGGCAGGTTCCACATCACTGAGGGGTGGGGTGATGATGTTAGCCAGAGCAATTTGGCTACACCCACTGTTCACCGCGGCTCAATATGAGCACTGCATTACTACTCTCCTTGGGGCACCTAAAGATGTCCCATGTCTTTTATAATCCTATAATGTTTTCTATTAAAAGAAAATTTGCCCCATGCTGTGTTCGGCTTTGGTTGAAGAAAAGGTGGCAACCCTACTATGGAGGTGCTATCTTGCCATTGGGGTGTCAGAGGGGTGCTACATTCAGTTGCGGGACAAGGTTATCTTGAGCCCAGGGTGAACATGCCAAATTGCACCCCCTCCAGCACAAATTCCCCTCCCCAATCCACCATCCTAGCACAAATCCCCCCCTACAAATTTCACCTCCTAGCCCCCCAATCATCCCTACTAGCACAAATCCCTCCCCCCAAAATAAAATCACCTCTACCATATTACTTTTAAGGCACAAATCCCCCCTCTTAGCACAAATCATCTTCCCCCCTCCCAACATAAATCCCCAAATCACCACTTCTAGCACACCTCCCCAAATGTGCCCTCCTAGAACAGTTCTTAACCCCTGCCCCCCCAAATTCCCCTTTTTAAGACAAATTCCATCCCCCAATCTCCTTGTGGTGCCCCCCCCACCTCACATGATACCACAGCGCCCAGGGCAGCCGTCCCACCTGCCCACCCCTTGTCCCGGCCCTGGCTACAATTGAAAGAGCTGAAATCCAATAAATGAATGAAAAGGGTGGGCCAGGGACAGGAAGGCTCGGAGGAAAGGGCTAGAATATGATAAGAAATGAGGCAGGCTCTATTTAATTTGCTTCAGTTTTAGTGCACATTGTAGGAAGCACACAGCTGCAGTGAAATCAGAGTACCGTATATACTCGAGTATAAGCTGACCCGAATATAAGCCGAGGCACCTAATTTTACCACAGAGAACTGGGAAAACGTATTGACTCAAGTATAAGCCTAGGGTGAGAAATGCGCAGCTACTGTAAGTGGAAAAGAGGGTCAACAATGCCCATTTGCAGCCTCACTGTGCCCATTTGCAGCCATAGGCCCCCCGAACTTCAAACGTGGTAGTTAATGGTTCCTAGATGCACCCTAGCTGCAGCCAAAATTTGGGGTCTCTGGACCCAAAGGGTCCCGAAATGACATTGCTGCAGATGGACACAGTTGACCGACTTTGGGGCCCTGTATCTCGGGCCCCAAAGTCGGGTCGGAAAATGTCAAGCACTTTTCTGCAGCAGAGAATGAAATTTTCCGAACCGATTTTGAGGCCCCGTATCTCTGTGTGCAAACCCAGTGGAACTAGCACTACAACATATCCAAATGTGGGGTTCCTAGCACCAAGTGGCCCCGAGATACGGGACTCCAAAGTCGGGTCGGAAAATTTCATTCTCTGCTGCAGAAAAGTGCTTGACTCCAGTATAAGCCGAGGGGGGGGGCATTTTCAGCACAAAAAAATGTGCTGAAAAACTCGGCTTATACTCGAGTATATACGGTAAATAAATTCAGTAAAGTAGAGGATCCTGTACAACTATGCAAGCCTGGAGTTTTTCTTTAAGAAGAGAATTACCCAGAGTCATTTGCACTATGATTCTTCCCAGCTTAGGTCAGCCTAATCCACTTGTACTTAATGTATTTTACTGTTAATGCTACTAATATTTTTTGTATTTATTAGTTTTAAGTTATTTAATGTTTAGTTATTCTTTACGAAAAAGAACTACCGTATTTATTAGCGTATAACACGCACCCCAAGTTTTAGGAGGGCATTTTAAGGAAAAAACGTTTAAGGAGGGAAGTTTAGGGAAAAAAAAAACTTACATTTAAGCGTCATTTGCAGTTTGCCCAGTGTCATTTGCAGCCTTGCCCAGCGTCATTTGCAGCTTGCCCAGTGTCATTTGCAGCCTTGCCCAGCGTCATTTGCAGCTTGCCCAGCGTCATTTGCAGCTTGCCAGTGTCATTTGCAGCTTGCCCAGTGTGATTTGCAGCTTGCCCAGTGTGATTTGCAGCTTGCCCAGCGTCATTTGCAGCTTGCCCAGCGTCATTTGCAGCTTGCCCAGTGTCATTTGCGGCTTGCCCAGTGTCATTTGCAGCTTGCCAGCGTCATTTGCAGCTTGCCCACGTTTAAATTTGCCACCTAGAAAGACCGTGCGAGCGCCGCCGAAAAAGACCGAGCGAGAGCCGCCGAAAAAGGCCGAGCGAGCGCCGCCGAAAAAGGCCGAGCGAGCGCCGCCGAAAAAGACCGAGCGAGCGCCGCCGGAAAAGACCAAGCTAGAGCCGCCGGAAAAGACCGAGCTAGCGCCGCCGGAAAAGACTGAGCTAGCGCTGCCGGAAAAGACTGAGCTAGCGCCGCCGGAAAAGACTGAGCTAGCGCCGCCGGAAAAGACTGAGCTAGCGCCGCCGGAAAAGACCGAGCTAGCGCCGGCGGAAAAGACCGATCGAGCGCCGCCGGAAAAGACCGAGCCAACTGTTCAGCTCCGCTCGCAGTCCCTGTTTCGGAAGCGAGCGCAGGGAGGCGGGACTGCGAGCGGAGGCGGGACTGAGAGCGGAGCCGAGCAGTCAGATCGGTCTTTTTCGTCGGCGCTCTGTCTTTTTCGGCAGGGCTCGTTTTTTTTTTTTTTTTTTTTTTACGGCGGTCTCTATTTTTCGGCGCCGTTTGATTTTTTTTGGCACATTTTTTTGGGGGATCGGCGTATAACACGCAGCCACGACTTTCCCCCGATTTTAAGGGGGGAAAGGTGCATGTTATACGCCGATAAATACGGTACTTGATATTGGTCCTAAAATTGTACGAGGAAAGCAGGATTACTACAGATCATGAATGATTCATTAGATGGCCATACGCAGACACAAGACTATTTTTACAAGTAGAAAGTAACAGGATCTCTGAGTGATAGAGTCAATAACTGTCAGTCCATGGCCTGTAATGCATCCTAGTGGAAATCCCTCAGCTCTGTAAACGAATCCTTTAGTTTAGATGTGCCACAATACAGCTCTTACAATTTATTTCTTGGATCTTGTTGCAGAATACTTGTGCTGAATGAAGTTGACTTAAAGAGGAAGTAAACTCTGATGGGTTTTACTTCCTCTATTGCTCCCTGCAAGGCCTGCAAATTAAAATCATAATGGGCTAGTATGCATCGCATACTAGCCCATTATACAACACTTACCTGCAAACAAAGCCTGCGCTGTCCCCTGTGCAGGCCACGTCCATCTTCGCCCCTCTTCCTTCCTGGGCCGCGGACTCCGGCTCTGTGACTGGCCGGAGCCGCGGACCTCACTCCCGCGCATCAGTGCCACCTATCAGTGCCCATCAGTGCCGCCTTAACAGTGCCGCCTCATCTTTGCCCATCAGTGCAGCTTCATCAGTGCACATCAGTAAAGGAGAAAAATGACCTGTTTGCAAAATTTTATAACAAACTATGAACATTTTTAGTTTTTTTCAAAATTTCCAGTCTTTTTGCATCTGTTAGCAAAAAGTAAAAAACCCAGTGGTGCTTAACCACTTCAATACCAGACACTTAGACACCTTCCCGCCCAAGCCAATTTTCAGCTTTCAGCGATGTCGCAATTTGAATGACAATTGCGCGGTCATGCTACACTGTACCCAAACAAATTTTTTATCATTTTGTTCCAACAAATAGAGCTTTCTTTTGGTGGTATTTGATCACCGCTGCGATTTTTATTTTTTGCGCAACAAACAAAAAAAGACCGAAAATTTTGCAAAAAAACAAGTTTTTCTTTGTCACTGTTAATTTTTTTTGTAAATAAGTGCGTTTTCTTCTTCAATGACGGGCACTGATAAGGCGGCACTAATGGGCACTGATAAGGCGGCACTGATGGGCACCGATGAGGTGGCACCAATTAGGGGGCACCGATGAGGTGGCACTGATGATGGGCACTGATAGGCGGCACTGATGGGCACTGATAGGTGGCACTGATGGGCATTGATAGGTGGCACTGGTATGCGGCACTGATGGGCACTCAGGTGGCACTGATGGGCACTCATAGGCGGCACTGACGGGTACTTATGGGTGGCACTGATGCACACATATAGGTGGCACTGATAGGTGGCATGGATGGGCACTGATAGGTGGCATGCATGGGCACTGATAGGTGGCATGGATGGGCACTGATAGGTGGGCATGGGTGGGCACGGATGGGCACTGATAGGTGGCACTGATGGACGCTGATGAGTGGCACTGATAACACTTATGGGTGGCATTGCTGGGAATCCTTTTTTTTTTTACTTTTTTTTTTATTAATATGATGTGCCAATCAGTGCCCATCTGTGGGCACTGATTGGCATATTTTTGATTTTTTTTTTTAACATGTGGATGGCCATGGGGGATGTACCTGGCCATCCACATGCTGGGGGCTTCCCTGGTGGTCCTGGGGGCTTCCCTGGTGGTCCTGGGGGCTTCCCTAGTGGTCTAGTGCGGGCATCTGAGGGGGGGCTGCGCTGATAAACAATCAGCGCAGACCCCCCCTGTCAGGAGAGCCGCCGATCGGCTCCCCTCTACTCGCGTCTGTCAGACGCGAGTGAGGAAAAGCCGATCAACGGCTCTTCCTGTGTACATCGTGATCAGCCGTGATTGGACACGGCTGATCACGTGGTAAAGAGCCTCCGCCGGAGGCTCTTTACCGAGATCAGTGTAGCGGTGTGTCAGACTGACACACCGCTCCACCGATCGCCGCGATGCGCGCCCCCACGGGCGCGCGGCGGCTGTTATCCTGAAGGACGTCATATGACGCCCAGTCAGGATAACGAAGCCACTTCCCGGACGTCAATTTACTATTGACCGGGCGGGAAGTGGTTAAAGTGGAGTTGCCCCCCCCCCCCAAAAAAAAATCATTAATATTCCTAAAACAAAAAAAAAAAAAACATTTGGATTCTTTTTTTTTTTAACTCACCTCTAAATGGCTGTTGCTAGGGGGTCCCTTGTAGTCTGCCTCCTTCAGTGCCTGGGCTGGTAACATCACTTCCCCTCGGTGCAGGAAGGACTCAGCTGTGCCCCCTCCCTCCTGTCAATCATCTGGGACACGTGACAGGTCCCAGATGATTGCGCGACCACTCACGGCACGTGGCGCCGCTCGAGCATGTGCAGTGGGTGCCCGGCTGTGCAGCCACAGCCGGGCGCCCACAGTCACAATGCCGAACGGAGGGGGAGATGAGCGGGGCTTCGATCCCCTGCATTGCTGGACCCTGGAACAAGTAAGTGTCCGATTATTAAAAGTCAGCAGCTGCAGTATTTGTAGCTGCTGACTTTTAATTATTTTTTTTAAATGGGCACACCACTTCAAATACCACCAAAAGAAAGCTCTATTTGTGTTCAAAAAATGATAAAAATTTCTTATGGGTACAGTGTTGTATGATCGCGCCATTGTAATGCGCAAGTGACAGCGCTGAAAGCTGAAAATTGGCCTGGGCAGGAAGGGGGTGAAAGGGCCGTTAGGCAAATGGTTAAACAGCCTCAAAGCAGGAGTGAAAATCGGCTGTGTTAGAGAGTGTTAAGAAAACTGTGACAATGCAAGAATTAATACTGTTTATTAAATTTATTAAATGTACAAGTATGGCAGGTAGTGTGACAGTTATTGCAAAAAGACAATTAACAACTCACATTTAGTAACATCAAAAGAGCTTATCATAGTTCTCGGGCTTTAACAACTGGGAGAGATGCTTGGGGGCTGTCAATATGGATACACTGGTAGTGGTCCGGATGCTTCCTGTAGTAATCAGAGAAACAGCAAGGGGGCGCCTGGCTAAGTGCAGTAACATAGAAAAATGGAAACATCACATAAAATGGCAACTCACTCAAATTGTTTAGGTATGCACATGAATGGTATGCTAAGGTGTCATTCACAGGTACTCCTGCAGCTTGCAGCCTAATTATTAGACATGTGCGATTAGTTTCGTACGAATCGAAAACTGGCTTGTTTTGGCTTGGAACTGGCTTGTATGAATTTCCGTAAATTCGTACATTCGGGAGGATCCGAAATACGAATTGCTATGCTTTCGAATTCTGTACGAAATACGAAATTTTGTTTACGAATTTTGGATCCAAATTCCTAACGAACATTCGTAATTGTTACAAAAAGTTAAACATCCAGGAAGTCAGCACAGCCCAGCCCAGGGATGGTGGGAGCCCCTCATAATGATAAATTCATCATAAGGAACATTCGTAATTATTACCAAAAGTTAACGAACCTAGCGAAAATTCGTAATTCGGACTAAATTTCGGACACGAATTACGAAATACAAATTAATTCTAATACGGAACGGAACAAAACTAATTTATTGATGGCGCACATGTCTAATATTTATAGGATCCCAGGAGAGCGCTTCCACTGTGGGGGTGGAGTTGGGTAGCCAGGTTAACCAGGCAACCTCGGGGAAAAACAGGAAGCAGAACATGGGGTCTGTGGAGTGCTGATGGGGACAGGAAATGATGAAAATTGAAGAAATTATATTGGGGGCGTGGCTACGAGTTTTGAGGCTGCCCCCTCTTTTTCAAGCCAAGCCTGGCATGAAAAAGAGTCGTGGCCTGCAAATGCATAGCCACACAGAGAAAAGTGTGGAGGGGGGTGGAAGAGGATGTAGGATGAGAGGACTTCCCACTCGTGGTAATATTAGTTTACTTACTGAATGGGAATTAAAGGTCTACTTAGGTGTCAGTACAGGAGTTGAGACAATAATAAGGCTTCTGAAATGTTGTTATTTCTTCCAACCCAAGTGGCGCACATATTATGAAACCTAGCCATTTTGTTTCTCTCTATCTATGGCTATAAGCTGTTCCATATGCATGCTTTTGTTTAATATCTCTTACAGTTCTGACAGCTGATGGTGTATATGTTGACTTCTAGTGCAGCAAAGAGAAATTTAAGGACAGACATATAGGGGTCTACTTATATATATATATATATATATATATATATATATATATATATATATATATATATATATATAAAAAAAAAAAGTTGAACAAATATGACAAGCATTCACCCAGATTTGAATTTTTTTAGGGGAGTAACTTGTTTAATACATTTAAGAAAAATACCGCATTATGATCACTAGATGGCACTCAAGATCACTGCATTAAGCAAAATATGGTCAAAATTAATCAAGGACGGGCGAATATTCACAGTCACCCAACTCATTTTTTTATAAATGGATCCATTAGTACATTCCTCCAAGTTTGTGCATGCTGACTAAGCAAATTCACATACAGGTGGAACAACGCACAACTATATTAAAAATGTAAATATAAACAATGCTTTATAAATTTTAATCATTCAAGCAGCCCTTTCATGAGAAGTCTTGTACATATGGATAATTTGTCAGCTGGAAAAATGTCATAAATATTGCAGGTCAATTATTCAAACACATCTCTTGCCTTAGTTAAAGGTTAATGGAATATATGATCTATTCTTATTTAGAGAGAACTGAGGGAAGAGGAGTAGTGGTGCAGAACACATGCCTTACTTACAAGAACACTTACAATGCCATGGAGGATAGCTGTAAAGTGTTCGATATATTACATAGGAAGCAATGACAGAAACGTCTGCTTGTGGACAATAATATGTACACCCTGCTGACAAAGGACTTTCTGGCTTTTTTGTATTACTCTAGATTTAGTCAATCTGCCTTAAGCGTCTTTATCAAAAAAAAAGTGAACCTAAACTGAGCCCCTTAGTTTCCCTTAGTTGCCGCGTACACACGATCGGAAATTCCGCAAGCAAATGTCCAATGAGAGCTTTTGGTCGGAAAATGCGACTGTGTGTAGGCTCCATCGAACTTTTGCTGGCAGAATTCCAGCCAGCAAAAGATTGAGAGCAGGTTCTCAATTTTTTGGTTCGGAAATTCCGATCGTCTGTAGCAATTCCTACGCATGCTCGGAAACAATTCGATGCATGTTTAGAAGCATTGAACTTAATTTTCTCGGCTCGTCGTAGTGTTGTACGTCACCGCGTTCTTGATGGTCCAAAGTTCAGCAAACTTTAGTGTGATCGTGTGTATGCAAGCCAAGCTTGAGCGGAATTCCGTTGGAAAAACCATCCAAGGTTTTTCCGACGGAAAATCCACTTGTGTGTACGCGGCAAAAGGGAAACGAAGCGGCCATTAAAATGGTACAGTTGTATTCTGATACATGTTCAAATTTGTTGCGTCAAGGCTATACAGAAAAGGGGCAGCCAAAATTTTACTTGAATTTTTTTTTTAATGCAGTGACCTATAACGCATATTTCCCAACCGTCCTGGATTCTGTGGGACTGTCCTGGGATTGAAACATAATCCCGGGGTCCCTTGAATCAGGGCTGTGTCCCATAGCCAACCACTGGAACACTTGTTTTGTTCATTAGTAGCACCGCCTGGCAGAAGCTATATAGTCCCTGCAATGACATAACAGCAGTGTGGGACAAAGATCTCTGGCTCAGGTAACTAATCTCACCTTGGACTTGAGTCCCATCTCTCACAGTTACTGGTGAGGGACTCCAGGCACTCCACATCAGCACTGCTTGCTCTTCTAGGACAAGCCCAGCTGGAAACATAGGAAGACAGTGTTTTTATGCCTCCAGGCTTTAACCACTTGACAACTGGGCACCCTCGTGACCAGTCCAATTTTCAGCTTTCGGTGCTCTCACACTTTGAATGACAATTACTCAGTCATGCAACACTGTACCCAAATACATTTGTTGTGCTTTTTTTCCCACAAATAGAGCTTTCTTTTGGTGGTATTTGATCACCGCTATAAATGAAAAAAACTGAAAATTTAGAAAAAAAACAAATTTTTCTTTGTTTCTGTGATAAAATTTTGCAAATTATAAATTTTTCTTCATAAATTTTGGCAACAATTTATACTGCTACATATCTTTGGTAAAAAAATAACCCAAATTAGTGGATATTATTTGGTCTTTGTGAAAGTAATGCCCCGTACACACGTTCCGATTATCGTACGACAGATCGTTCGCATTTTGTGGCATACAACTAAGATTGAATACAACAGTGCAAAATGTGTGAAAGATTTTTGTCGTACGATTCTGAAAAAATCTTCCGCTGTGCGTAGCTACGTATTTTCAATGATGTCAAATACGTGTGACCCCTGTGTCCTTCTGGTTTATTTTCGTGTTTCCGAGCATGCGTGGTGTTTGTCGAACGACTTTTATCGGACGCATACTGTACTGATTACACGATTGTCGTACGATGGGCTGTCGTCCGACCCAAAGTTTTCCTGTTTGTCCCTTCGGATTTGGTTGGACGGACTGTCGAAAGCTGTGTACTAACAATCAGATTATCAAACGATCTGTCCGAAATCGACTTTTGTCCATTAATCGGAACGTGTGTACAGGGCATTAGAGAGTCTACAAACTGTGGTGCAAATCATAAAAAAATGATCACACCTGATGTACTGGTGGTCTATATAATTTCTTGAGACCCGAACAAGCCAGGAAAGTACAAATATCCACTAAATTACTCCTTTTTTGAAAGTAGACATTCCAAGGTATTTAGTAAGAGGCATGGTGAGGTTTTTGATGTTGTAATTTTTTTCCCACAATTCTTTGCAAAATTAAGATTTTTTTTTTTTTCACAAAATTGTCATTGTAATAGGTTATTTCTCTCACATGGCATGTGTATACCACAAATGTCACCCCACAATAAATTCTGCTACTCCTCCTGAGTATTATGATACCACATGTGTGGGACTTTTCCACAGCCTGGCCACTTAGAGAACACCTCCAGGTAGCCACATTGCATTGCATTTTCAGAAAATTACAGAGCTGCAGAATGAAAAGGAAAAATAATTTTTAATAACATTCAATTACATTATGAATTGTATCGCAATTGTATACGCTATATTATTTTCTTTTTTATTTGCTATTTTTTCCCCAAGAAAGTGGTTACACATTAACCACTTGCTGACCAGGGCGGCTCTATTGCGCAAATCGCTATATCGGTATGGAACTTTGTGTAATAGATAAAGTGTCAAAAGTGTCTGATCTGTCCAAAAATCGCAGATCACAACCATTACTAAAAAAAAAAAAAAAAAAAAAAATTATAATAAAATTGCCATAAATATATCCCTTATTTTGTAGACGCTATAACTTTTGCTATAACTTTTGCGTAAACCAATCAATATACGCGTTTTGCGTTTTTTTTTTTGCCAAAAATTTGTAGAAGAACACATATTGGCCTAAACCAATGAAGAGATTCATTTATTTTTTATTTTTTGGGGGATATTTATTATATCAAAATATTGTTTTTTTTTTTCAAAATTGTCGCTCTTTTTTTGTTTATAGCGCAAAAAATAAAAAACGCAGAGTGATCAAATAACACCAAAAGAAAGCTCTATTTGTGGGGGGAAAAAAGGACATTTTGTTTGGGTACAACGTCACACGACTGCGCAATTTTCAGTTAAAGCGACGGAAAATATGGCCTGGTCATTAAGGGGGCAAATTTGTTGCTGAAGTGGTTAAAGTGTTACTAAACCCACAACTGTAAAATCAGTCTGTATATGCAGTAAAGCATGCTTGTTATACTCACCGTGGAACCTAAGGGGTTAATCCTCTGCATTGTGTAAAAAGGCTGTTTGATCCTGTCCTCTCTGATCCTCCCCTTTTTCCACAGTCCCCAATTTGTCTCTTGACATTACAAAGCCTTGGGGGCACTCTGCACATACTCAGTTTAGTGTGCATTTCTAAAGAGTTTTTTTTTTCTTAGGGAGGGTGCATGTGATCAGCACAGGCCAATCAACACTGTCCAGAAAGAGGGTCAGGGGTCCTTCATCCGCATAGGACAGTCAGAGAAGAATGAAAACTCCTCCTAGAGCTTTAACCAGACACTGATAGAAGTCATGTGACTGCTATATACTGCTGCTGAGAAAAGGTATTTAGCAGTTTATATTTACTAAAATAATTCAATTTCTATGTTCTGTTTACTGTGGGAGACCAGATATAGTGAATCCAGGGTCCTGGGTTTAGTAACACTTTAAGTTCTTTCTGAGACAATCCACATACCCTTTGTCAGATGTCTGATACAGAGACATGACCAAAGCAACTGGCAATTAGGCTTCTCTCCTAAACATAAGCATATATGGAGGAATATATGCCTACTCCAGTATTGCTTCTTCTCATTTGATAAAGTCCCAAGCATGTCAACAAGGGTGCAGTGACCCTCTCAGTCTGTGGATTCTTTTGTGGATGATAGAGGGTCATTCTGGACTTCTCAACTTCCAACAAGTCTAGCGGTTTCCTGATGACACAGCTCTAAGGGCTTCTTCCCTGATCAGAATGGATTCATTGGGGCAACCCAAAATGAACAAAGAACTTCTCCATCAAGACCTTGGCCACCATGGACGCTTGTTGGTCTTTTGTAACAGGTGAAATGGTACAGGACATTTCCCTTCCCACATAATATGAGTTCTAGGCTTCATGCACACCAACCCCTTGACTTTGGAGGTGACCCATTGGGGCACTCTTGAGGACAAAGTCTTGACGAGGTGTCACGCATGCAAAAATGTGTTTGGGTCCCTTTAACCTCCTGCTGACCTCTCATAGTAAGTAATAAGTATACTGTGAGTGGGCGGAAGGTGCAGGCTCAGCAACGTATATGTACTTTGCCGGCTTGCTTCCAGGCTTAGGACGCATGCATGCATGAGTTTGGCAGCAGATTTCAGCCAGGGATCTCAAATGATACCTGCTGATCGGCTGTGTCCAATCACACACAGAACTCTTTGTACAGAGTACACTGATCTGGCTGTTTCTTCTCCCTGAATAGCAGGGAGGAAAAACAGCAAGATTAGTAAGTAAAAGTAAAGAGAAGAGAAACACAGGCGCCTCTAGGTTAGAGCTGTAAACATTTTAATAAAATACATGTGCATTATCCACTTACACAGAGGTTTAGGAGGTAAGGTACATGTCCATCCACACTGGCGTGGCGTCAGTCCGTACGGAGCGGCGTTCAGAACAGCTAACTTTAGCCTGAAGGGGAGAACTTCTCGCCAGCAGGATCTCTGGGGCCAAGACGGTGAGACCGAGGCTTGGAACAGGCAGATGGTGAGGGCTGGAACATGGCGTCAGACGTGATGACATCACTGGTGCGGCGCAACGACGTTTCAGAGCATGCGCACTGGTAGATAGAATTCAGGGCGCGATCCTTTTTCAAGCTAGTGTGACCTAGGCTGTTGTCAGCCTTATAAGTGCCTCGAAAAACACTGCCAGCTAGTGGAAGGAGTGGAAAGTGCTTTCCAAAATAAAATACTCAGAGCCAAGCTGATATGCATGTGAGCTAACTGTTGAACGCCTATGGTTCAAAAGAAATGGCATAGCATCGAATATCAGATATGGCTCATAGAATAATTACCGTATATACTCGAGTATAAGCCGACCCGAATATAAGCCGAGGCACCTAATTTTACCACAGAGAACTGGGAAAACATATTGACTCGAGTATAAGCCTAGGGTGAGAAATGCGCAGCTACTGTAAGTGGAAAAGAGGGTCAACAATGCCCATTTGCAGCCTCACTGTGCCCATTTGCATGCCTCACTGTGCCCATTTGCAGCCATAGGTCCCCTGAACTTCAAACTTGGTAGTTAAGGGTTCCTAGATGCCCCCTAGCTGTAGCCAAAATTTGGGGTCTCTGGACCCAGAGGGTCCCGAAATGACATTGCTGCAGATGGACACGGTTGACCAAATTTGGGGCCCTGTATCTCGGGGCCACTTTGTGCTAGAAACCCTAAATTTAGTGTGCAAACCCACTGAAACTACCACTACGACATAACCAAAGATGGAGTTCCTAGCACTAAGTGGCCCTGAGATACAGGGCCCCAAATTCGGTTCGGAAAATGTCAAGCACTTTTCTGCAGCAGAGAATTACATTTTCCAACCGACTTTGGGGCCCCGTATTTCGGGGCCACTTGGTGCTAGGAACCCCATCTTTGGATATGTTGTAGTGCTAGTTCCACTGGGTTTGCGCACCAAGTGGCCCCGAGATTAGGGGCCCCAAAGTCGGTTTGGAAAATTTCATTCTCTGCTGCAGAAAAGTGCTTAACCCCAGTATAAGCCGAGGGGGGCATTTTCAGCACAAAAAAATGTGCTGAAAATTTTGGCTTATACTCGAGTATATACGGTATGTGTACAAAGTAGGCAATAAAAATCATTAAAACATAAAAACAGTCGAACATCACTATTGCATAATATTTTTTAGATTAAATTAATGATTAATTTCAATGACAATAATAAATGTTAAATCAAATTGATTAGGGAGGGGTGTGTGTGGTGAAACAATGAATGGGGTTATTTATGCCATATATATATATATATGTATATGGATAGTATGAGTTATTTAGGGGAATGTATCGGTGTGTATATCACATAAAAAAAAACAATATTGCCTAATATATCTGAAATGCTTTTAACCACTTCAGCCCCGGACCAATTTGCAGCCAAAGGACCCTTTTTGCGATTCGGCACTGCGTCGCTTTAACTGATAATTGCGCGGTCGTGCGGCGTAGCTTCCAAACAAAATTGCCGTCCTTTTTTTCCCACAAATAGAGCTTTCTTTTGGTGGTATTTGATCGCCCTTGCGGTTTTAATTTTTTGCGCTATAAACAAAAATAGAGCGACAATTCTGAAAAAAATGCAATATTTTTTACTTTTTGCTATAATAAATATCCCCAAAAAATATATATATATAAAAAAATGTTTTCCTCAGTTTAGGTTTATACGTATTCTTCTACATATTTTTGGTAAAAAAAAAGCAATTAGCGATTATTGATTGGTTTGCGCAAAAGTTATAGCGTTTACAAAATAGGGGATAGTTTTATAGCATTTTTATTAATTTTTTTTTTTACTAGTAATGGCGGCGATCAGTGATTTTTATTGTGACTGCGACATTATGGCGGACACATCGGACATTTTTGACACATTTTTGGGACCATTGTCATTTATACAGAAATCAGTGCTATTTAAATGCACTGATTCCTATGTAAATGACACTGGCAGTGAAGGAGTTAACCACTAGGGGGCGGGGAGGAGTTAGTGTGACGTGTTGTGTTTTTTTTTACAGTAGGGAGCGTGGCTGACATCTGACGTCACTGATCGGCTTTCCCGATGACAGGGAACAGCCGATCAGTGACAGGCAGTGTAGCAAGCACGGGGAGAGGTTTATTTACACAGACCTCCCCCCGTTCTTCAGCTCTGTGACCCGATCGTGGGACACCAGCGGCGATCGGGTCCGCTGGTCCCGCGGCCGTGGTCACGGAGCTCCCGACCGGGTCGCGAGCGCGGTGCGCGCGACCCACGGCTGGGCTCTTGAAGGGCCACGTACCGGTACGTGGTTTTGCCCAGCCGTGACATTCTGCCAACGTATATGTGCAGGAGGCGTTCGGGAAGCGGTTAAAAACAATAATTTGTATTTGGAATTTGTGGGAAGATAATTTCTGTTACATATACTGATGATAGTATATAGTGTAATAAGGTGATGGTAAGGTGAATTATAATTAATATGTAGTGGGATAATAATGCCTAGCATGTGCTATTGAGAAATGAAGGGGATGGGGTGTAGGGAGAAGGGATGGGAGGGGGGAGGGGGGAGAGGGAAGTGGGGATTAGGCATTAACAGTAGCAGTATGTGTACTTACTATTAGGCCGAACTTCTCACCAGCCCAAGACAGAAAATTGTTTAGATAAAGAACCACCAAGATTAGGAAGAGATACCTAAGGAAAAGGGAAAAAACAATTAATGGTTGGCAAACAACTGTTATAATATAGTAGACACCTCCAATTCCTCATTGAGTCCCCCTGACGACAGAGTGTCGAGAGAGTAAATCCAGTATGTTTCGCATTCACAGATCCTATGGAATCGCTCGGCCTCCGAGAGATCCCTAGGTATCCGTTCCACAATCCACACTTTTAGGCCTTCAGTGGATTTTTTTAGGGTGTTTGGAGAAAGGGCGAGGGACGCTGTGTTTATCTTTGCCTTCCTCAACCTTTCTCTGGTACTCACCAAATCTCTGCCGAAGGGGGCGAATGGTGCGGCCTACATGGTGACACAAGCAGCTGAGAAAATAAACCACATAATCAGATGAACAGTTGTAGAATTCAATGATGTTGTAGGCTTTGCCCTTGGTAGTAAATTGTTTCTGGCCATGTTGTACGAAACTACAAACTTGCATAATTTTTTTTGCACTGAAACATACCTTGTAATGGTATAAGGCTTATATGATATAGAGTTGACAGAACAAGATTTTTAATATTTGGGGCTTTTCTGTATGTAACTCTGGGTAGGTTAGGGAGGATAGTTTTGAGATGTATGCCCTCAAGCAATATCGGCCAATGTTTTTTGAGGATTGATTCCATCTTTTTGTGATCAGAGTGGAATCTGGTGGTAAAAAAAATCACACCCAGCAAGCCTAAATCTCGTTCTGTCAACTCTATACCCCATATATGCCTCATACCATTACAAGGTATGTTTCAGTGCAAAAAAACATCATGCAAGACTTGTAGTTTTGTACAACATTTATTGGAAATGTTTTATAACAGAAAGTAGAAAATATAGTTTCATTTCTTTAGAATGTCAAGTCTTTTTTAATTTATATAGTAAAAACCCAGTGTTGATCAAATACCACCCAAAGAAAGCTCTATTTGTATG
>CM053034.1:164583704-164644506 GCA_028564925.1 Lithobates sylvaticus | reverse complement strand
TGCATCATCTTTAGAAGAGGCTTCTTTCTGGGACGACATCCACGCAGACCAATTTTATGCAGTGTGAGGCGTATAAAGAAAAAGTGTAACAATCAGCACAAGAGATGATAAGAAATCTATGTGTAGCACTGACCCCCGAAGGAGCTGCTGGTTTTATTGGGCTTACCGTTACCTTCTTCACCTCGTCTCTGTCTAGGGTTTCCCGTGGTAGATGGCCCAAAGAAATGCAGAAACTGACACTTCCTTTTGGGTTATTTATTTGAAAGATAACACTAATGTAGGATAGAGGGTTAGGAGGAAAGTTCAGGTACTTTTGGAACTGAACTGACGCACGGGGACGTCATGGGGAATTCCATGATGGCTTTCCCCATGACGTCAGAGGGGGGCGGGGTCACCAGGTGCTCTCCGTTATAAAAGACCTGTCAGACGGAGCGGAGCCTCACACAGCGGGAGCCTCCCATTGCGCGGAGCGCCCCAAGAAGAGACAGAGACACCGACACCGACGCCGTCGGAAGAAGATGCCGGACGAGAAGGACGAGAAGACCAGCGCAAGAAGAAGCGGATCGGAGGAAGAAGAAAATGGAAGAAGAAGATGGAAGAAGATGACGGAAGGAGAAGATGAAGAAACCGAAGGATGAAAAAAAGAAGATTTTAATAAAGGAATTGTCAAAGACCGTCTCCTGTCATTTTTACCATTTTTGCCACTTTTTTGGTGAAATGGTAGGCCCTTACCATTTCACACAGGGGGTCCCCTTGTTAAAGGGGGCTTCCAGATTCCGATAAGCCCCCCGCCCGCAGACCCCCACAACCAATGGCCAGGGTTGTGGGGAAGAGGCCCTTGTCCTCATCAACATGGGGACAAGGTGCTTTGGGGGTCTTAGACCCCCAAAGCATCCTCCCAATGTTGAGGGCATGTGGCCTGGTACGGTTCAGGCGGGAGGGGGGGGCGCTCTCGTCCCCCCCCCCCCTCTTTTCCTGCGGCCTGCCAGGTTGCGTGCTCGGATAAGGGTCTGGTATGGATTTTGAGGGGGACCCCACGCCATTTTTTTTGGCTAGGGTTCCCCTTAAAATCCATACCAGACCTCAAGGGTCTGGTGTGGATTTTGAGGGGGACCCTACGCCATTTTTTTTTTTTTTTTTTGGCTGGGGTTCCCCTTAATATCCATCCCAGACCTGACGGGCCTGGTTATTGAATTTGGGGGGACCCCTACGCTTTTTTTTTTTCATTTTTTTTTTTTTTTTTATCAATGACTTTTTTTTTTTATGAATGAGTTTCAATTAATGACTGTTCTCTGTATTACGGGAGCCGTCAATACACATTAGCCGCGAGTGATTTTAAATAGCTTTTTTACTTTCAAAAATGACACTTTTTGCAGAGACAGTTCTAAACACGGGAAACATGCGCCCCTTTACATGCATACTATAGACACCCCCCAGGTACGAAATTTAAAGGAATATTACACTTTTATTGTTTCAATTTAAGCATTATTAAAATCACTGCTCCTGAAAAAACGTCCGTTTTTAAAACTTCTTTTTGCATTGATACATGTCCCCTGGGGCAGGACCCAGGTCCCCAAACACTTTTTATGACATTAACATGCATATTAGCCTTTAAAATTAGCACTTTTAATTTCGAATGTTCGCATCCATTAAAACTAATAGGGTTCTAAAGCTCGCACGGACTTTAGGTCCGTTCGCGGGTTCTGGTGCGAGCCGAACGGGGGGGTGTTCGGCTCATCCCTACTCTTGAATCATTAGGCCCCGATATCCATTCAGGCCTGTCCCTGCAGTAGCTTTGCCTCGGGCTATCCAGCCTGGAGACTTGGAATTGCATGGATCCGTACCCCAGGCCAGGAGGGCCGGTCAGGAGGACCAAGACCAAACACACAGAAGATATCTTCTGGACCGGAACGGAACAACAAAACACGTGATCCCAGTACCTTAAATACCCCCTCCCAGAATTCACAGCAGGACAAACACTCTCACTGGGCTGGTTCTGAGAGCAAGAATGGTATCCAATACGCCCAGCTAAACTGCGTTCTCATACTTGCCGGTGGTGACAGCGACACCCGCAGTCAAGTAGAACTCCAGCCAGACTGGTACTGAAATCATAATTTAGCAAAATTAGCCCTAAAACCCAACTGTGGTTTCAGGAATATTATTTTTCAAAAATACATAGCGCATGCTCGTCAGGAGCCAACGCTACATATGATGTAATATATATGATATATATATATATATATATATATATACACACACACACACTGTAGATAGCTGTCCTGCCAACCACTGTATAAGTGATTTCACAACACCTCAATATATGAATAATACAAATCAGTGTAGCGCAGCAAAAATGATTACCATACAAAGGATTAAATTGTGAAAAAACCAAGACCAATAAATAAATAAAAATACAAAGTTCTCTGTGAATTCATTTATCTAAATTCCTCCGTGAACAGTCCTTCAATATATCCAGTGACTGATCCAAGAAAACAATCATTAGGGATGGGCCCGGTGCTCGATGCAAACCCACGTTCGCATCGAGCACCGGGCGTTCGCTCGCTCGGCGAGCCCAGAACTATTTTGGCCGCTCGCATCACGTTCGTGTGATGCGAGCGGCCCCGCAATGCATTGCGGCCGGCGCGGCCGGCGCAGTGCATTGCTGGCTGATGATTGGCCAAGCATGCACTGTGACCCCGCATGCTTGGCCAATCACAGCCCCGGAAACTCGAAGAGCCATAATTGGCTACAGGCAGGACGCCTGTAGCCAATTACAGCTCAGGGGCTGTAGTACACGCCCCCCCTATAAAAGGCCGCCACGCCGTCTGCGCCGGTCACATGCTGTTCCGGCGCAGATTGAGCAGGCTGATTCTGTGACACTCTGCTCGATTTAGTTAGGTAGAGAGATTCACTTACAGAAATTGAGTTAGATAGATTCAGTTACAAAGATTGATTGAGAAAGAGGGGCTTGTAGTGTGTTCGTGGCAGGCAGGCAGAGCTCCTATATTTTGTTACCAGAAGCACCTATAGGACTTGTAGTGTGTTCGTGGCAGGCAGGCAGAGCTCCTATATTTTGTTACCAGAAGCACCTATAGGACTTGTAGTGTGTTCGTGGCAGGCAGGCAGAGCTCCTATATTTTGTTACCAGAAGCACCTATAGGACTTGTAGTGTGTTAGTCCCATCACACACACAGAGCTATATTTTGTTCCCAGAAGCACCTATAGGACTTGAAGTGTGTTAGTCCCATCACACACACAGAGCTAGATTTTGTTCCCAGAAGCACCTATAGGACTTGAAGTGTGTTAGTCCCATCACACACACAGAGCTATATTTTGTTCCCAGAAGCACCTATAGGACTTGAAGTGTGTTAGTCCCATCACACACACAGAGCTATATTTTGTTCCCAGAAGCACCTATAGGACTTGAAGTGTGTTAGTCCCATCACACACACAGAGCTATATTTTGTTCCCAGAAGCACCTATAGGACTTGAAGTGTGTTAGTCCCATCACACACACAGAGCTATATTTTGTTCCCAGAAGCACCTATAGGACTTGAAGTGTGTTAGTCCCATCACACACACAGAGCTATATTTTGTTCCCAGAAGCACCTATAGGACTTGAAGTGTGTTAGTCCCATTACACACACAGAGCTATATTTTGTTCCCAGAAGCACCTATAGGACTTGAAGTGTGTTAGTCCCATCACACACACAGAGCTATATTTTGTTCCCAGAGGCACCTATAGGACTTGAAGTGTGTTAGTCCCATTACACACACAGAGCTATATTTTCTTCCCAGAAGCACCTATAGGACTTGAAGTGTGTTAGTCCCATCACACACACAGAGCTATATTTTGTTCCCAGAAGCACCTATAGGACTTGAAGTGTGTTAGTCCCATCACACACACAGAGCTATATTTTGTTCCCAGAAGCACCTATAGGACTTGAAGTGTGTTAGTCCCATCACACACACAGAGCTATATTTTCTTCCCAGAAGCACCTATAGGACTTGAAGTGTGTTAGTCCCATCACACACACAGAGCTATATTTTGTTCCCAGAGCACCTATAGGACTTGAAGTGTGTTAGTCCCATTACACACACAGAGCTATATTTTCTTCCCAGAAGCACCTATAGGACTTGAAGTGTGTTAGTCCCATCACACACACAGAGCTATATTTTGTTCCCAGAAGCACCTATAGGACTTGAAGTGTGTTAGTCCCATCACACACACAGAGCTATATTTTGTTCCCAGAAGCACCTATAGGACTTGAAGTGTGTTAGTCCCATCACACACACAGAGCTATATTTTCTTCCCAGAAGCACCTATAGGACTTGAAGTGTGTTAGTCCCATCACACACACAGAGCTATATTTTGTTCCCAGAGGCACCTATAGGACTTGAAGTGTGTTAGTCCCATTACACACACAGAGCTATATTTTCTTCCCAGAAGCACCTATAGGACTTGAAGTGTGTTAGTCCCATCACACACACAGAGCTATATTTTGTTCCCAGAGGCACCTATAGGACTTGAAGTGTGTTAGTCCCATTACACACACAGAGCTATATTTTCTTCCCAGAAGCACCTATAGGACTTGAAGTGTGTTAGTCCCATTACACACACAGAGCTATATTTTCTTCCCAGAAGCACCTATAGGACTTGAAGTGTGTTAGTCCCATCACACACACAGAGCTATATTTTCTTCCCAGAAGCACCTATAGGACTTGAAGTGTGTTAGTCCCATCACACACACAGAGCTATATTTTGTTCCCAGAAGCACCTATAGGACTTGAAGTGTGTTAGTCCCATCACACACACACAGCTATATTTTCTTCCCAGAAGCACCTATAGGACTTGAAGTGTGTTAGTCCCATCACACACACAGAGCTATATTTTCTTCCCAGAAGCACCTATAGGACTTGAAGTGTGTTAGTCCCATCACACACACAGAGCTATATTTTGTTCCCAGAAGCACCTATAGGACTTGAAGTGTGTTAGTCCCATCACACACACAGAGCTATATTTTGTTCCCAGAAGCACCTATAGGACTTGAAGTGTGTTAGTCCCATCACACACACAGAGCTATATTTTGTTCCCAGAAGCACCTATAGGACTTGAAGTGTGTTAGTCCCATCACACACACAGAGCTATATTTTCTTCCCAGAAGCACCTATAGGACTTGAAGTGTGTTAGTCCCATCACACACACAGAGCTATATTTTGTTCCCAGAGGCACCTATAGGACTTGAAGTGTGTTAGTCCCATTACACACACAGAGCTATATTTTCTTCCCAGAAGCACCTATAGGACTTGAAGTGTGTTAGTCCCATCACACACACAGAGCTATATTTTGTTCCCAGAGGCACCTATAGGACTTGAAGTGTGTTAGTCCCATTACACACACAGAGCTATATTTTCTTCCCAGAAGCACCTATAGGACTTGAAGTGTGTTAGTCCCATCACACACACAGAGCTATATTTTGTTCCCAGAAGCACCTATAGGACTTGAAGTGTGTTAGTCCCATCACACACACAGAGCTATATTTTGTTCCCAGAAGCACCTATAGGACTTGAAGTGTGTTAGTCCCATCACACACACAGAGCTATATTTTGTTCCCAGAAGCACCTATAGGACTTAAAGTGTGTTAGTCCCATCACACACACAGAGCTATATTTTGTTCCCAGAAGCACCTATAGGACTTGAAGTGTGTTAGTCCCATCACACACACAGAGCTATATTTTGTTCCCAGAAGCACCTATAGGACTTGAAGTGTGTTAGTCCCATTACACACACAGAGCTATATTTTCTTCCCAGAAGCACCTATAGGACTTGAAGTGTGTTAGTCCCATCACACACACAGAGCTATATTTTGTTCCCAGAAGCACCTATAGGACTTGAAGTGTGTTAGTCCCATCACACACACAGAGCTATATTTTGTTCCCAGAAGCACCTATAGGACTTGAAGTGTGTTAGTCCCATCACACACACAGAGCTATATTTTGTTCCCAGAAGCAACTATAGGACTTGAAGTGTGTTAGTCCCATCACACAGACCTTTATTTTCTTCCCAGAAGCACCTATAGGACTTGAAGTGTGTTAGTCCCATCACACAGAGCTCCTCTATTTTCTTTGCAGAAGCACCCATAGGACTTCTAGTGTGTTAGTGGCATCACACAGAGCTCCTATATATTCTTCTCAGCAGCACCCACAGGACTTCTAGTGTGTTAGTGGCATCACACAGAGCTCCTCTATTTCTTTGCAGAAGCACCCACAGGACTTCTAGTGTGTTAGTGGCATCACACAGAGCTCCTCTATTTTCTTTGCAGAAGCACCCATAGGACTTCTAGTGTGTTAGTGGCATCACACAGAGCTCCTATATATTCTTCTCAGCAGCACCCACAGGACTTCTAGTGTGTTAGTGGCATCACACAGAGCTCCTCTATTTTCTTTGCAGAAGCACCCACAGGACTTCTAGTGTGTTAGTGGCATCACACAGAGCTCCTCTATTTTCTTTGCAGAAGCACCCACAGGACTTCTAGTGTGTTAGTGGCATCACACAGAGCTCCTCTATTTTCTTTGCATAAGCACCCACAGGACTTCTAGTGTGTTAGTGGCATCACACAGAGCTCCTCTATTTTTTTTGCAGAAGCATCCACAGGACTTCTAGTGTGTTAGTGGCATCACACAGAGCTCCTCTATTTTCTTTGCAGAAGCACCCACAGGACTTCTAGTGTGTTAGTGGCATCACACAGAGCTCCTCTATTTTCTTTGCAGAAGCACCCACAGGACTTCTAGTGTGTTAGTGGCATCACACAGAGCTCCTCTATTTTCTTTACAGAAGCACCCACAGGACTTCTAGTGTGTTAGTGGCATCACACAGAGCTCCTCTATTTTCTTTGCAGAAGCACCCACAGGACTTCTAGTGTGTTAGTGGCATCACACAGAGCTCCTCTATTTTCTTTGCATAAGCACCCACAGGACTTCTAGTGTGTTAGTGGCATCACACAGAGCTCCTCTATTTTTTTGCAGAAGCATCCACAGGACTTCTAGTGTGTTAGTGGCATCACACAGAGCTCCTCTATTTTCTTTGCAGAAGCACCCATAGGACTTCTAGTGTGTTAGTGGCATCACACAGAGCTCCTATATTTTCTTCTCAGCAGCACCCACAGGACTACCGACTACAATGGCTGGAAGACCGCCAAGGGGAGGCAGAGCGTGCAGAGCCAAGAACACAGGGCAGGCAGGCTCTGTTTCTAGTGGACGTGGCCGTGGACGTGGACGTGGTCGTGCATCGTCATCAGCACGTGGCCATGGGACACGCGCGTCTTTGTTTTCGGCAGCTGGACATGTGGAGCCGCATCATGCTGAAGGCTTGGTAGAATGGATGACCAAGCCCTCCTCATCCTCCTCATCCTCTCTCACCCAGGCTCAGGGTACTGACAGAGCATCATCAGCCACCCCTTCCCTAGACCCACCATGTCCTCCTGAGGAGTCCCCCGAACTCTTTGAGCACAGTGTTGGGTACATGCTCCAGGAGGATGCCCAACGATTCGAAGGCTCGGATGACGATACCCAGCTTGAGGAATCTGGCAGTACTGTTCCACCAGCTGCAGCTTACTGCCAGGTTTGCTCTAGTGGTGAAGAGGGAGGGGATGATGAGGTCACTGACTCCACGTGGGTGCCTCAAGGGAGAGAGGATGAGGAGGAGGACGAGGAGGAGGAGGATGCGGCGTCACATGTCCAACGAGGCAGGATGCCCCCTGGAGGCCAGGTAGAGGCCAGCACAGCAACTGTACAACACCGCAGAGCTCCGCCTGTGCAGGGCGCTGCCTCTGCACGTTATCAGAAAAGTTCTTTGGTGTGGGCCTTTTTTGAGACGAGTGCAGCAGATCGCACCACTGCTATTTGCAATATTTGTCTCAAGCGTATCTCGCGTGGCCAAAACATCAGCCGCTTGGGCACGACAAGCATGACCAGACATATGGCGACCTGCCATGCAGCTCGTTGGCAGGCACACATAAAAGACCCACACCAAAGAACTAAGCGGACCTCTCCTTGCTCCTCCTCAGCTGGGATCTCCATCCCCACTACACCTTCAGTCCTCTCTGAAAGCTGCTCTGAGAGGACTGAAGGTGTAGAATTCGGTGTGTCACAACCAAGTACTTGCAGTACACCGACGTCCGATTGCAGCAGGCAAATTTCCCTGCCCCAGCTGCTGGACCGTAGAAAGAAGTACACTCCCAGCCATCCACATGCCCAGCGGTTGAATGCTAGCCTTGCTAAATTGCTAGCACTTCAACTGCTGCCTTTTCAGTTGGTAGACTCGGCCCCCTTCCGTGAGTTTGTTCAATGTGCGGTTCCTCAGTGGCAGGTTCCCAAACGCCACTTTTTCTCGCGGAAGGCGATTCCGTCTCTCTACCGGCATGTGGAGGGCAATGTCCATGCCTCGCTGGACAGGGCGGTCAGCGGTAAGGTGCATATTACCGCTGACTCATGGTCCAGCAGGCATGGACAGGGACGGTACCTTTCTTTCACGGCCCATTGGGTCACTCTATTGGCAGCTGGGAGGGATGCAGGACAAGGTGCAGTAGTGTTGGAGGTTGTTCCGCCACCACGCCTCCAAAACGCGACTACTGCTACTGGTTGTGACACACCTCTCTCCTCCACCCCCTCCTCTTCTTCTTCCTCCAGTGCTCTGTCCTTGGAACCAGCGGTGCTCCGTAGGCGTACAAGGGGCTACGCAAGTACGCAGGCAAAAAGATGCCATGCCGTGCTTGCGCTGGTGTGTTTGGGGGACAGGAGCCACACTGGGCCAGAGGTTCTGGCAGCTCTGCAGGGGCAGGCCGAGAGGTGGTTGACGCCACGTCAGCTTAAGCCAGGAATGGTCGTTTCTGACAATGGCACCAACCTCCTCTCCGCCCTGCGACAGGGGCAGCTCACCCATGTGCCCTGCATGGCTCACGTCCTCAACCTGGTGGTGCAGCGGTTCTTGGGCAGGTTCCCAGGCTTACAGGATGTCCTGAGGCAGGCCAGGAAAGTCTGTGTGCATTTCCGCCGATCTTATAATGCCAGTGCTCGGCTGACTGAGCTGCAAAAGGAGCTGAACCTGCCCAAGAACCGCCTAATATGTGACATGCCCACCAGGTGGAACTCAACGTTGGCCATGCTGCAGCGACTGCACACGCAGCAGAGGGCCATCAATGAGTACCTTTGCGACTACGGCACCAGGACAGGGTCAGGGGAGCTTGGTTTTTTTTTCCCCACGTCAGTGGAGCATGATCAGGGATGCATGCACTGTCCTCTCACCATTTGAGGAGGCCACGAGGATGGTGAGCAGTGACAGTGCATGCATCAGTGACACTGTCCCTCTTGTCCACCTGTTGGAGCATACGCTGCGTGGGATAATGGACAGGGCACTTGAGGCAGAACAGAGGCAGGAAGAGGAGGACTTCCTTGCCTCTCAAGGCCCCCTTTATCCGGACAGTGTTCCTTCTGTCCCACCCATCACACAGGAAGAGGATGAGGAGGAGGAGGAGGAGGAGGAGGAGGATTGTGTGAGCATGGAGGTGGAGCCTGGCACTCAGCATCAGCAGCAGCAGTCTTTTAGGGATGATGTACAGTCCCAACAAACCAGTGGACTTGTACGTGGCTGGGAGGAGGTGGCTGGCGATCATGTCATCCTCAGTGACCCAGAAGACTCCGGACCGAATGCCTCAGCTAACCTACGCTGCATGGCCTCCCTGATCCTGCAAAGCCTGCGGAAGGATCCTCGTGTTCTTCGGATCAAGGAGAGGGACCATTACTGGCTGGCCACTCTCCTTGATCCGCGGTACAAGGGTAAGGTTGCGGACCTTATCTTGCCGTCGCAGAGGGAGCAGAGGATGAGACATCTCAGGGAGGCCTTGCAGAAAGGTCTGTGCAACGCGTTCCCAGAAACTGGGAGGCTACAAACTCCTGGTCCTGGGCGACGAGTTGCTGAGGCTTCGGTCAGTGGCAGAAGGAGCGGTGGGGAAGGTGGACGTCTGACCGATGCGTTCAGACAATTTTTTAGTCCGCAGCCCCAAGGTATGATCGGTTCCAGCAACCATCGCCAGCGTCTGATATACATGGTGCAGGAATACCTTGGGGCAAGGTCAGACTTGGACACCTTTCCCACCGAAAATCCTCTGGCTTACTGGGTCCTGAGGATGGATCACTGGCCAGAGCTTGCACAGTATGCAATTGAGCTACTGGCCTGTCCTGCCTCCAGCGTTCTTTCCGAACGCACATTCAGTTTCAGGATTTGTGACTGATCATAGGGTGCGCCTGTCCACCGCCTCGGTTGATCGACTGACATTCATCAAAATGAATCAGTCTTGGATCACCACCAGCTACCAGGCACCTGAGGCGGATATAACCGAATAATTTTTAATGTCACATCCCTTCAAGACTGCCTATGCTGATGCTGAGTGACTGTCCTCTTATGTTCACTGACTATCCTCTTCCTCCTCCTCAATGATCCATGCCACCACACCAGTGCCTAAGGCACAATTTTTCAGCCCCTGTTTAACAGGGGCGTGTACTTCCAATTTTTTAAAAAAATGCTTCGCAACACGTGTGACTGCTGTGCTCCAAGTACAGTCTCTGTGAGGGGTTGCAGTGTTGTGGCACCAGCACCAGTGCCAAAGGCACAATTTTTCAGCCCCTGTTTAACAGGGGCGGGTACTTACAATTTTTTAAAAAAATGCTTCGCAACACGTGTGACTGCTGTGCTCCAAGTACAGTATCTGTGAGGGCCGGGTTGCAGTGTTGTGGCACCAGCACCAGTGCCTAAGGCACAATTTTTCAGCCCCTGTTTAACAGGGGCGGGTACTTACAATTTTTTAAAAAAATGCTTCGCAACACGTGTGACTGCTGTGCTCCAAGTACAGTATCTGTGAGGGCCGGGTTGCAGTGTTGTGGCACCAGCACCAGTGCCTAAGGCACAATTTTTCAGCCCCTGTTTAACAGGGGCGGGTACTTACAATTTTTTTTAAAAAAATGCTTCGCAACACGTGTGACTGCTGTGCTCCAAGTACAGTATCTGTGAGGGCCGGGTTGCAGTGTTGTGGCACCAGCACCAGTGCCTAAGGCACAATTTTTCAGCCCCTGTTTAACAGGGGCGGGTACTTACAATTTTTTAAAAAAATGCTTCGCAACACGTGTGACTGCTGTGCTCCAAGTACAGTCTCTGTGAGGGGTTGCAGTGTTGTGGCACCAGCACCAGTGCCTAAGGCACAATTTTTCAGCCCCTGTTTAACAGGGGCGGGTAATTACAAATCTTGATCTAATAGTTCACAGCAGGGCCCATTCCTGCGCCCACCAAGAGTAACTATGAGGGCCTGCAGTCTTGTGGCAACACCGTCCACCACCACCGCCAAAGGCCCAATTTTTCTGCCCTGTTCATCAGGTGCTTGCAATTACAAATCTTGATCTAATAACTCACAACAGGGCCCATTCCTGCGCCCACCAAGAGTAACTGTGAGGGCCTACAGTCTTGTGGCAACACCGTCCACCACCACCGCCAAAGGCCCAATTTTTCTGCCCTGTTCATCAGGTGCTTGCAATTACAAATCTTGATCTAATAACTCACAGCAGGGCCCATTCCTGCGCCCACCAAGAGTAACTATGAGGGCCTACAGTCTTGTGGCAACACCGTCCACCACCACCGCCAAAGGCCCAATTTTTCTGCCCTGTTCATCAGGTGCTTGCAATTACAAATCTTGATCTAATAACTCACAGCAGGGCCCATTCCTGCGCCCACCAAGAGTAACTGTGAGAGCTTACAGTCTTGTGGCAACACCGTCCACCACCACCACCACCCCCAATTTTTCTGCCCTGTTCAACAGGTGCATGCAATTACAAATCTTGATCTATTAACTCATAGCAGGGCCCATTCCTGTGCCCACCAGTCTTGTGGCTACACCAACATCTAATAGGGCAAATTTCTGCAGAGTATATACGCCAGGCCCCTACTTTCAAACATCCAACTTACAAACGACTCCTACTTGCAAATGGAAAGAGAAAACAGGAAGTGAGAGGAAATCTACCCCTAGGAAGGGAAATTCTATCCTGTTAGATTTAATTTGGGAAAAAGGTATCTCCTCTCTACTGATACTTTATCACCAATCCTTGTTTCAATTAAAACCCCACTTTTCCAAAAACATTTGTCATTGGGACGGAAAGTGAGGTGACATGTTCTGAACAGATGTGCAAAGACAGCAAATGTTACAGGGGTGATAACCCCTCCCTATGTTCTCCAAAAAGCTTAAAAATAGATTTTTTTGGGATGGAGCTACACTTCATAATGTACCTGTTCAGATTCTACTTAAGAACAAACCTAAAGCCGCAAGTGGTTTTAAATGGCTTCTTTTTTTCCTTTACAAATGTCATTTTGTGCAAGGACAGTTCTAAACACGGGAAACACATGCCACTTCACAGGCATACTTTAGACACCCCCCAGGTACCATATTTAAAGGAAAATTTCACTTTTTTTTTTTCACTTTATGCATCATTAAAATGACTGCTCCCGAAAAAACATTAGTTTTTAAAAGTTCTTTTTGCATTGATATATGTCCCCTGGGGCAGGACCCGGGTCCCCAAACCTGTTTTATGACATTAACATGCATATTGGCCGTTGTAATTAGCACTTTTGATTTCGAACGTTCGCGTCCATTATAACGTATAGGGTTCGAAAATTCGCGCAAACTTTCGGTCCGTTCGAAGGTTCTGGTTCGAACCGACCCGGGGGTGTTCGGCTCATCCCTACTTCTCATTAACAGAGCTCAAATCCTTCTCTCCCGTTTCTTATACCGAATGATCCCGTGCTCATAACTCTCATCGGATTATATGTGTAAAGCAGAAAAGGCAAACATAGTGTGTTCCGTATAGATACTTATATGAAAAAACCCGCTACACAGTAACACCTACTAGAATAAAAGAAAATACTGTATATACTCGAGTATAAGCCGACCCGAATATAAGTCGAGGCACCTAATTTTACCACAAAAAAATGGGAAAACGTATTGACTCGAGTATAAGCCTTGGGTGAGAAATGCTCAGCTCCTGTAAGTGTAAAAGAGGGTCAACAATACCCATTTGCAGCCTCCCTGTGCCCATTTGCTTGCCTCACTGTGCCCAATGAAACTTGGTAGTTACGGGTTCCTAGATGCCCCCTAGTTGCAGCCAAAATTTGGGGTTTTTGGCCGAGGGGGGCACTTTCAGCACAAAAAAATGTGCTAAAAAACTCGGCTTATACTCGAGTATATACGGTAGATTGTTTGTAATAGTAACACAATTCGGCTCACCAGGTGAGACTCTGATGCATGTCACGGAACTCTAATGCCCCATACACATGGTCAGATATTCCGATGGAAAAAGTCCGATCGGATTATGTTGTCGGAAAATCCGATCGTGTGTGGGCTCTAGCGGGCTTTTTCTGTCGGAATTTCTGATGGAAAAAATTTGAGAGCAGGATCTAAAATTTTCCGACAACAAAATCCGATCTGACTTTTTCCAATCGTGTGTATAGAATTCCGATGCACAAAGTGCCACGCATGCTCAGAAGAAATTTGAAGATGAAAGCTATTGGCTACTGGCCTCTACATAGTCCCGTCGTACGTTTTGTACATCACCTCGTTCAGAAACGATCGGATTTTCCGACAACTTAGTCCGACCGCGTGTGTGACACACAAGTTTCGGCCAAAATCCGTCTGACGGATTTTGTGGTCTGAATGTTCGACCGTTTGTACGGGGCATAAGTGTGCGGCGTATGGTATGAGCACTGCCAGCTTGACCCCCCACCCTTCAACCTCTGCAGCAATGCTGGCAGCACTCATACCTTTATTTCCCAAAGACAACCTGTGGATATGACACTGAGCACGTGCACTCGGGTCTGTTCTGAGTGGAACTTGTCCTGTTAAACAGCTGTATGGTCTTGGCCACCGTGCTGCATCTCAGCTTCAGGGTCTTGGCAATCTTCTTATAGCCTAGGCCATCTTTAAGCGGAACTTCAGTAATTTTTTCATCTTTCCATCTACTAAATCTTCTGCCCTTGTTGTTTTAACTTTGGATAGTATTTTTTTTTCTGCCAGTAAATACCTTATACAGCCCACTTCCTGTTTCTTGTCTGGTCATCGCCTAGGCTTATGACATCATGCACACCTCTCTTTATCACTCTTGTTAGAGTTTGCAAGGAAGGGAGGGGGGATGAGTCACAAGAGGGCCAATGAGAGCTGCAGAACTGGAGGTGTGCCTCTGTGCGTCTGTGTAAATCCAGGAAGTGAACAGGCAGCAGCTTCAGCTGCCCACAGTTAAAATGGTTGCAGCCAGACTTAGTGGAGTGGAGATTTCTGCAGCATATTTGGCAAGTACAGAAACACAGTATATATAAAATAATATGCAAAGTGGTTGGAGGGAAGCTTCAGAAAGAGAAAGATGTTTTTTATTACAAATTATGTGAGCAGACTGCAGTTCCTCTTTATGTAGAGCAAAAATATTTTTTTCAGATCCTCAGAGAGTTCTTTGCCATGAGGTGCCATGTTGAACTTCCAGTGACCAGTATGAGAGACTGAGAACGATGACACCAAATATAAGGCCCCTTTCACATGCGGACCGTTCGTCCGTTTTTTCATACATCCGTTTACGGATGAAAACGGACATTAATGCTTGTCTATGGGATAGCGGACGTTAGCGGATGATCATCCGCTAACGTCCGTTAACATCCGTCTCCGTTAAGGTCCGTTTTTCTGAACGGAAGAAGACCCTATTTTGTCTTCCGTAAAAAAAACGGAACAGACGAAAAACGGACATTAGCGGACGATCCGTTCACATCCGATCCGCTGACATCCGTTTTTTTCATCAAAAAAAATCCCATAATTCATGAAAAACTGTTTTTAAAAAAAAAAAAAAAAAACGGATAAAAAAACGGACATAAACGGATAAAAAACGGACATAAACGGATAAAAAACGGAAATGAAAATGGATGAAAACTGATGTTTACTGACAACAACTGATGATAAAAAAACGTGACTGAACTGATCTAATGTACGGTCCGCATGTGTGAAAGGGGCCTTACACACCTGCTCCCCATTCACACATAAGACTTTGTAACACTAACGAGTCACATTTCACCGGGCAGGGAAAATGGCTAATTGGGCCCAATTTGAACATTTTCACTTAGGGGTGTACTTACTTTTGTTGCCAGCGATTTAGACATTAATGGCTGTGTGTTTAGTTATTTTGAGGAACAGCAAATTTACACTGTTATACAAGCTGTACACTCACTACTTTACATTGTAGCAAAGTGTAATTTCTTGTGACATATAAGTAATATATGTGACAACAGGAAGCCAGGACCAGGAAGCACCATTCTGAGTGTAACAGACACATGGAGCACTGACGGCCAGGGCTGCAGAGGTGACATATTCGTCTTAGCACTAAGGGTACAAGTATAATACACATAGGCTTGTTTTAAGCTTTAAAATGTGAGTGCACATTTGATATGACCCTTTTGAATATAATAACATTTTTAAAAATGATAAAGCACTATTGCCAAATCTGATTGCTTTGCATGTGGTCGATGTAATTGGAGTTCACGAACAGCAGCAAGCATTTCAAAGGATTAATCATTTCTAAAGGCACATTTAAAAAGCCTATAAGGTGAGGGCACAACCGGTGGAGGGAGCACTAGGAGTTTGAGAAACACATATACGGGTGGATGATTGTGGAGAGATCGTTTATTCACTATGTATATAATGGATTGGCGCGATTTTTTCACCATCAATTGATTTTCATAAGGACACTATATGGACAATATCTGCACATTGCATTTTAATATTTATCATATTGGTTGATTTATATAAGAACACGTTGGGAAAATTTGCATATTGTACTATTTATAATATTGTTTATTGAATGCACTATATATTCCTCAGGGGTACTTTGTATTTAGCGCAGCACTTATTCTGATTATAGTTTGTTAATTCACATGTTTAGGAAGCGTGTTTAGTGCTGGCAGCTTCAATTAGATTAACATAGCAGCTCACAAGGTTTCACATATCTCAGTTTTCTGGCTGTGCAGGGAGCCAAGCCTGCCTGTCTTCTAATGATCAGACTTGAGCTAACACACCCCCTTTGCACCGCCATTCATTGGGAAGATCAGTATTAGACATGTGCAATTCGTTTAGTTTTTTTTCGTTTTTCGTTTTTTTTTTTTTTTTCGTTCATTCGTTTTCGTACGAATGAACGAACGATTCGCTAAAAATTTTAACGAATCGTTTGAATCGAACGAATCCGAATAACGAAACGTTCGAATCGAACAAATCCGAAAAACAACGAAAATCCGAAAAAAACTAATTAGAAACAACGAATCTACGAAAGAAGAAAATCCGAAAAACGAAAACAGGAACAACGAAAATCAAAATGAACGAAAAAATTTGTACATTCGTAACTTTTATTTTTTTTGTTGAATTGGTAATTTTTCGTGTCCCTTACAATGGCGCTGCTTAACGTGCTTCGAATGGATTGAACGAAAAAATTCGTACATTCGTAACTTTTTTTTTTTTTTTTTTTTTGATTCGTAATTTTCTGTGTCTCTTACAATGGTGCTGTTTAACGTGCTTCGAATGGATTGAACGAAAAAATTCGTACATTCGTAACTTTTTTTTTCGATTCGTAATTTTCCGTGTCTCTTAAAATGTAATAATAGCATACACATTACATAAAATTATGAATGCTCCGATTACGAATCTACGAATGTACGAATAAATACGAATGCGTCCGAATTTCGAATAAACGAATTAAAGAAAATTAAACTAACGGAAAAACGAATCAACGAAAAAATAACTCTAACGAAAATACGAATCGTTACGAATCAACGGAAACGAAAAAAAACGAAAAAAAAACGAAAATAAACAAATTTTTTTGTTGTGCACATGTCTAATCAGTATACTGCTTTTTCTCCATCCCCACCTCTCTAAGCCCCTTATGCAGCTGAGAAAAGATATATATATATATATACATACATACATAGATACACAAATGTTTTGCTTTTCATTTCTTTTAAACTGGGTGGGTTGTTTTACAAGGTATTTGTTCACAAATACTACTTTTGCTTTTGAACTAGCATTGCGTAGTATTGCAACTGGGATCAGTGGATTGCCGGAGGGACAGTAAAAACAGGGGGCTGGGCCACAGTTTTACCAACCCCCCAGTCACCCAACTAGTAGCCCTGATCACATCTAACGAACACGATGCCGCTGCAACGCTTTTTTCTGCTTGATTTTGTGGTGCGTTTTTAGAGCAGCACCATTCTTTTTGAGTGGGCCTCCCTCCTCTCCAAAATTGTGCCAAAGAAGGTCATGTACCAAAGTTTGTCACTGAGCCAGATGCACTTGGCACTACATTTTTTGCCATGATTTTCGTGCGTTTTGTCGCACAACAATCACGGCAAAATTGCACCTAATTTTTGGTACCAGTAAGAAATAATGACCCCGCAAATGCGTCCCGCGTTTGGTTGCGATTCTGGGATTGTGGGCAGAATCTTGCAATTCTGCTCGTGATAGCAGTACGCTCGGGTGTGAATGGGGCCTAGAGGTTAAATACGAGGCTGTTCACATGCAGCCACCATGATGGTTCAGGTCATGGCACATTAAATGTAACTTGCTGAGTTGACAGGCTGCACCGCCTGCCAAACCTGGCCATTAAAGTAATTGGGACATTAGCCCTGCTACTCGACAGAAAAAAAAAAACAGGCATTTTTAGGATCAGCTCCTTGATGTCTGACAGCAGCTGCTTAGCCACGCTCTGCTAAGCAATCCACCATGGATCACTTTTCAAGCTTTAGCTAGTGTGAACCTAGCCTAAGTGCATCATTTTGTGTCGTATACTTTATCTGTTTACACAGCCCTGCCAATCAACAGAGCCAGGTTTGAGTCATAACTTTTCTCTGCTGCAGTTAAAGTGGTTCTTTGCCCTGTTTAGAAAAAAAATTAAAAGTCAGCAGCTACAAATACTGTAGCTGCTGACTTTTATTGAAAGGACACTTACCTGTCCAGGGATCCAGCGTTGTCCTCACCCGAACCAGTTCTTCGCAGATCTTTGGGGACCCAAAACTAGGTACCTGCTCCCTCCCAAGAAAAGTGCCAAAATAGAAGAGGAGGGTGAGAGGAAGGCATAAAGTGGAACTTTACCTTTAGGATGAAGTTTTGCTTTAAGCAAAATGGTCATGATGACACCCCTCCCCCCCAGCCTGCTGACTGGACAATGAAGTAGCTGTGACATACTGATGACTAGTCTAGGTCTGCAGATGGGATACTATGCAACCTGCCAGTTGCTAGGAACTGTAAGTAGGGATGAGCCGAACACCCCCCTGTTCGTTTCGCACCAGAACCTGCAAACAGACCTAACGCTCGTGTGAACTTTAGAACCCTATTAAAGTCTATGGGACTCGAAAGTTCAAAATCAAAAGTGCTAATTTTAAAGGCTTATATGCAAGTTATTGTCATAAAAAGTGTTTGGGGACCAGGGTCCTGCCCCAAGGGGACATGTATCAATGCAAAAATTTTTTTTAAAAACGGACGTTTTTTCAGGAGCAGTGATTTTAATAATGCTTAATGTGAAACAATAAAAGTGTAATATTCCTTTAAATTTCGTACCTGGGGGGTGTCTATAGTATGCCTGTAAAGGGGCGCATGTTTCCCGTGCTTAGAACTGTCCCTGCACAAAGTGTCATTTTTGCAGGAAAAAAAGCTATTTAAAATCACTCGCGGCTAATGAATTGTCGGCTCCCGTAACACAGAGAACAGTCATTCATTGAAAGTCATTGATCAAAAAAAAGTCATTGATAAAAAAAAAAAAAGCGTCCCCCCAAATTCAATTACCAGGCCCTTCAGGTCTGCTATGGATATTAAGGGGAACCCCGCTTCAAATTTAAAAAATGACGTGGGGGTCCCCCTAAATATCCATACCAGACCCTTCAGGTCTGGGATGGATTTTAAGGGGAACCCCGGCCAAAAAAAAAAAAAAAAAAGGCGTAGGGTCCCCCTCAAAATCCATACCAGACCCTTATCTGAGCACGCAACCTGGAAAAAAGGGGCGACGAGAGTGCCCCCCCTCCTGCACCATACCAGGCCACATGCCCTCAACATTGGGAGGGTGTTTTGGGGGTCTGTGACCCCTCAAAGCACCATGTCCCCATGTTGATGGGGACAAGGGCCTCTTCCCCACATCCCTGGCCATTGGTTGTGGGGGTCTGCGGGCGGGGGGCTTATCGGAATCTGGAAGCCCCCTTTAACAAGGGGACCCCCCAGATCCCCCCCCCCCCCTGTGTGAAATGGTAAGGGGGTACAAAAGTACCCCTACCATTTCACCAAAAAAGTGACAAAAATGTTAAAAATGACAGGAGACGGTCTTTGACAATTCCTTTATTAAAATCCTTTTTCATCTTCTTTCTTCTGATCTTCCCCTCTAACGTCATGGGGAAAGCCATAGGGAAGTCCCCATGACGTCCCCGTGCGTCAGAGGGGGGCGGGGTCACCAGGTGGCCCTGCCCTCCATTATAAAAGAGCTGTCAGACGCAGCAAAGCCTCACACAGCGGGAGCCTCCCATTGCGCGGAGCGGCCCAAGAAGAGACGCCGACGCCGTGGAAGAAGATGCCGGACGAGAAGACCAGAGCAAGAAGAAGCGGATCGGAGGAAGAAGAAGATGGAAGAAGAAGATGGAAGAAGATGCCGGAAGGAGAAGATGAAGAAACCGAAGGATGAAGAAAGGAAGAAGGAAGAAGACCAGAAGAAAGAAGATGAAAGAAGATTTTAATAAAGGAATTGTCAAAGACCGTCTCCAGTCATTTTTAAAATTTTTGTCACTTTTTTGGTGAGATGGTAGGGGTACTTTTGTACCCACTTACCATTTCACACAGGGGGGGCCGGGATCTGGTGGTCCCCTTGTTAAAGGGGGCTTCCAGATTCCGATAAGCCCCCCGCCCGCAGACCCCCACAACCAATGCCTGGTTGTGGGGAAGAGGCCCTTGTCCCCATCAACATGGGGACATGGTGCTTTGAGGGGTCACAGACCCCCAAAGCACCCTCCCAATGTTGAGGGCATGTGGCCTGGTACGGTTCAGGAGGGGGGGGGCACTTCTTTTCCTGCGGCCTGCCAGGTTGCGTGCTCGGATAAGGGTCTGGTATGGATTTTGAGGGGGACCCCACGCCATTTTTTTTTTTTGGCCGGGGTTCCCCCTTAAAATCCATCCCAGACCTGAGGGTCTGGTATGGATATTTAGGGGACCCCCACGTAATTTTTTTTTTAATTTGAACCGGGGTTCCCCTTAATATCCATAGCAGACCTGAAGGGCCTGGTAATTGAATTTGGGGGGACCCCCAAGCTTTTTTTTTTTTTTATTTATCAATGACTTTTTTTTTATCAATGACTTTCAATGAATGACTGTTCTCTGTGTTACGGGAGCCGGCAATTCATTAGCCGCGAGTGATTTTAAATAGCTTTTTTTCCTGCAAAAATGACACTTTGTGCAGGGACAGTTCTAAGCACGGGAAACATGCGCCCCCTTTCACAGGCATACTATAGACACCCCCCTAGGTACGAAATTTACGTCCGTTTAAAAAAAAAAAATTTACATTGATACATGTCCCCTGGGGCAGGACCCAGGCCCCCAAACACTTTTTATGACAATAACTTGCATATAGGCTTTTAAAATTAGCACTTAGACTTTTACAGGGTGCTCGCGGCTTTCCGAATTTGCCTCGAACACCCCAAATTGTTCACTGTTCGCTGAACGGGCGAACAGGCAATGTTCGAGACGAACATGAGTTCGACTCAAACTCGAAGCTCATCCCTAACTGTAAGTCCCTTTCCAAACCTTACATGGGCTGGACACCTGGAAACCAGTGAAACTGTAGAGCTGAGTTCTGTATAAAGTTGGCCTGATATTTGGATGGTGTTGAATTTGGACCAAATTTCATATATTCAAATGTAAAAAACCCAATCTGAATTTGGGTGTTATTTTCAGCTGTTTTGTTTTCCAAAGTGCACAATTTTTTTGGGTAGTGGCTAAGGGTATTTCTCCCTAATATCTGCTTCTGCTTTTGCCCAAGCACCCTTACCTTGACTGGCACCAGTGCTACTTCTTGCACTAATGCTGTTTTTGGCAATATTCCCTTTGCTGATATCTGAGCAGTTAAAAACTGCAACCCCCTCCACACCCCACACTCAACACCCCTGTGAATTTTGAAAAGCTTAAGGTACCAGAATGTAAGAGATTCCAAGGCTACGATCCGTTGGTGGCATTTCTGATTTCCCCAGACTACGTCTCAAGTTATTTGAGTTTTTGGCCCCATTGCTTTATCAAGTAGGGCTGCCAGGAGTCACAATTTCACATCAATTGCTGCTCCGTATTACACACTCTTTGTAGCTTGGTTTGGATCAAAAACATATTTTTTAGAAGTTTGTTCCTCTCCAGTTTTGCATTTAGGAAAATTTGTGTAATAAAAAAGATACCGTATATACTCGAGTATAAGCCGAGTTTTTCAGCACATTTTTTTGTGCTGAAAGTGCCCCCCTTGGCTTATACTCGAGTCAAGCACTTTTCTGCAGCAGAGAATGACATTTTTCGACCCGAATTTGGGGCCCGTATCTCGGGGTCACTTGGTGCTAGGAACCCCAAATTTGAAGTGCAAACATATCCAAATTTGGGGTTCCTAGCACCAAGTGGCACCGAGATACAGGCCCCCAAATTCGGTCAACTGTGTCCATCTGCAGCAATGTCATTTCGGGACCCTTTGGGTCCAGAGACCCCAAATTTTGGCTGCAGCTAGGGGGCATCTAGGAACCCTTAACTACCAAGTTTGAAGGTCGGGAGACCTATGGCTGCAAATGGGCACAGTGAGGCATGCAAATGGGCACAGTGAGGCATGCAAATGGGCACAGTGAGGCTGCAAATGGGCATTGTTGACCCTCTTTTCCACTTACAGTAGCTGCGCATTTCTCACCCTAGGCTTATACTTGAGTCAATAAGTTTTCCCATTTTTTTGTGGTAAAATTAGGTGCCTCAGCTTATATTCGGGTCGGCTTATACTCGAGTATATACAGTAAGTGAAAAGGAGTCATTTGAGGCTACTGTATGTTTAGTTACACCTTTAATTAACAATTCAGTACAGTTCACTTTAAAGTATATTATCTTGTGTGTTTTGCTGGAACAGTGGGGTTTAAATGCACGGTTGGAAAATAAGCATATTGTTGAGATCTCTCAGAAGAGCTATGACACAGATATAAGCCGTGTTGATTACTATGGACACGTCTGAGTATGAAATCTTCCCAGCTGACATCAATGGTGAAGTTGTTCTTTGCCTTTGCTCTTCACTAGTAGAGTATGTAACTGTCTGGCACCTACAAAGATGCAAGTACCTTATGTACTTCCATATCTATATATCCTAATTTGAAGTTGACTTCCAAAAATTATAGATACATCTTCAACAATCAATGAGGGGTTATTATTTACTACTAGCAATTTTCCTTCACATGCTCCGTTAAGAAACAAAAGGTAAGTCATTGATGGGTAACATTTTATTCACTTTAGATTAAAGAGAGATTCTATCTAAAAAAAACTCTGTAGCCAGTTGAAATTTTTTTTTTAAAAAGTCCTCCCAATAAACAAAGCGATACATATTTACCTGTTTTGGCGCCCGCTTCGTTCGTTTTCTCTCTTTGGGAGAACTTACAGTCTTCTGCATCTGTCACACTTGTAATGGGGTGTAGGTCCCTTTTATTGGAGGCTCCCACCAGTATGCTGCTAGGAAGCACGGTATGCCCATTATTACAGTCTTCTTAGGTAGTATTTAAGACCCTAGTAGGAAGAGTTTGATGGGTTGGGGAGTGGAGTATGCAATGTGTGAGGAAGGAAAGTCTTGATTTTTATGTAAACACCTTCTGCACCACCATGTAAGCTACACGTAGATTAATGTTTTCTCCTTTGGGAAAAAGCAATTTGCTCCTCCCTACTGCAGTTGGGACGCAGAAGGACACACTCATGATGTTTGCAGGTTGTGGAGACACTGGACTTGTTGGACTTCTGCTGCTAACTAAAACTTGCATTGTTATGGTTTACAATGTAGAAGAAGAATGTGCTGCACCACTGTTTCTACAGTTTCACTGGATTTCTATTTCTATGTTTAGTCACTTTCTGATTCCTGGTATTGAGAACATTTACTGGCTACAAGAACCTGCAGTAGCGGGACTGATAGTAATAGAGTGGTCTCGGAGGAGAGGTGTAGATTATTCTTTGTCATGCTAGATGCTCCTCATGCCCCTGAAGAGTGATGGCGTGGGATGCATTTTAGTGCTTGCTGTGATGGTCCTGAGCATTTGGGATATTTTATTCCTGGGATGTGGAGAGCTCCAACTAGACTGTTTGGGAGACCGCATTTTGATCCCCAGAGATCCAGGGACTAAAAGTATAAGAAGAGTTCTGAGTTGGATGCAGGGGCTGACTGACCATTTGGCCACTCAGTCACTGCCCGAGGGCCCGGGCCACTAGGGGGCCCCATCAGGTTTGCCAGCCTCAGTAAAACCAGGGGCAGGGGGGATGTGGCAGGACGTGCTGACGTAGTGCGCAGCACGGAGGGAGGGGCCTGAGCTAGCGGGCTTCCGAATGCAGCGCGGGCTGCGAGGGGGGAAGACATCAAAGATCCATGGAGGGTGAGAGGCTCCGTGAGCTCCCCCGTCAACAGCCCGGAATCAGCAGCGTGACCTGGGTATCAACATCAGCGTCTCGGCCTGGGGTGAGACGATGAATGGAAAGCGGCCAGCCTCTTCCTACCATCTTCCGCCACCGCCGACCTGTCGCTGACCTCCCGCATCCTCTCTCCCCTGCATGACCACAGATCATCTGGGTATAAGGCACGGACCGTGAGTATTGCACATTATAACGCTACAAAGCGGCTCTTTTTCAAACCGGACCACCGGAGGAGGTAAGCACTTTAACTAGCTATGATTGTCAGCATAAAAGTCAACAGTAATGCTTGATCTCCTTGTACACGGTCATAACTATACGGAGACCTAGGAAACCACCAGAGGCCGGCCCTTCCTCCTTTATCTTTATTAAAACACAGCAAGCTGTTGGGCTCAATGTTTGACTGTCTCTTGGTACACCTAATCAGAGGTAAATGTGATCGGACTCTATGACATGCCGTTTAATCCCTTCCTGGGGGTACAGTTCCTATTTTCCGCTGTGCTTATTTTTCAGAAGCCACCAGACTACGCTACTTAGTGCAAGATATATCATATAAAAATCTCTCCTACGGGACGTTTTATGCAAACCTACAACTAGAAGGGAGCAGAGGGATGGACTGGATTATATAAACTGGATAATTCAAAAATCATACAACAGTTTTTCCTGGTTTGGTTTTTTCTTTGGGGGACGGTACTGTAGGTTTCTCTTTTTTTTTCTTTTCCCCTAAATGATAGTTATAAAAGAAGATCTGCAACACCCTGAGGAGGAGGTACTTGAATAAATCTAGTATGAGGCTTTTAGTAGCTATTTCAGCATTACAGTTACCCTAGGATTTTCGGTATACTTACATCTTGCTGGGTGATAAAATTGCTGTATAATGAACCGATGCCACACAATGTACTCCCCGCCCGTGAACATTTAGGTTTTTCCTAAATATGAAACTGGGGTCAAACTTTAAAAAATCACTAGTGCTGCATGTGGCTCATGTCATGAAGAGCAGGGACCCCCAGCTACATTCTGTAAATACCTTCAGATCTTACCAGCAGAGCCATTTGGTTGGTAACCGAAAAGGCGATAACTGTTTATTGTTTATCTAGTGTGGAAGACAACTGGTAGGAGGGGCGAATAAACCCCCCCCCCCATCTAAATAGAACAGCCTCAGCCATTGCGTATGTGCTTCTGTCCTATTGAAGATCCCGCAAGCAGAAAAAGGTTCTCCTTAGTTTTTTGCAAATTTGTCTGTATACATTAGAGGGGCACTTAGAAGGAAGCCCTGGGCTTTAGTGCGCAGGGGGACATAAGTAATAAATAAGACCCATAAGAAGCCCGGATAGGACCTTGATAGGCGGTCAAGGCCGTTGGACTATAGATCAAATTAAACTTAAAGGGGCAATCCGGCCCTAACCACTACAAGACATCAACTGGGTGAAGGGGAGACACTGAGAGGGGCGGAGCCTAAGCATCCCAGACGGCCCCGGTATAGACCGCGAGCCCAAAAGATTTTAAACGACTAGGGGACAAAAGACAGCCTTAAAGCAAGGACCTCTTTAAAAGTTAAGCAGTGTAAAAGGGCCCAGGAGGCCTAGGTTTGCAATAAGACTGGGGAAGAGAATCAGACCCACCAAGAAGGTCAACATGAGTAAAGATTCAGCCAAACAGCCTAAGAAAGCAACCACCAAAGGCAGCAAAGGGGAGACAAGTACAATCAAACATTATCTAAGACAGGGAGCAAGCCCAAAAACATCGGGAAAAGAAACCCAGGCCGGAGCTTCCCCGGAGAGTAGGGGCGGGGTGGAAGGAGAAATTAACGACTCCAGAGCGGACCTCACAATGGAGACCGAGATTGAGTCTAGTAGGGGGGAGGATCAACAATCAGGAGCCCACATCCCCAATAAACTGGAAATGGAGGCGATGCTATTACGTCTGGAAAATGCAATCAAACTAGAAATCAACTCCCTACGGGAGGATATGGGCCATCTGCTCTCCAGGGTCGAAGTGGTGGAAGGGAGAACGGACTCTATAGAACTGGAAATCGCGAAGCTGAAAACACATTTAAAAGGTGCCTATCTCACCCAGAGAGAGACCCTCTACAAAATAGAGGACCAAGAAAACAGGGATAGGAGGCAAAACTTGAGGCTGCGTGCTGTCCCGGAACAAAGAGGGGAAGACCTAGAAAGAAAATTAAGGGAAATCTTGGGCCCCATAAGTGGCAAGGACTCAGAGCACTTCCCCCGCATAGAAAGGATACATCGAGTAGGAAGACCCGAAAGGGGGGGCGCAGAGCGGACCCGGGACATAATTGTCAGATTCAGCCACTTTAAAGAAAAAGAGGACCTGTGGGCTAAAATAAAAAATAAGTCCCCTATATTGTATAAGGATGCTGAAATCCAAGTTTACGCCGATTTATCGGCCCGAACCCTCGAAAGACGGAGACATCAGAAACCCCTGTTGGAAATCCTGAAAAGGGAAAACATAAGATATAACTGGGGCTTCCCCTCATGTCTAATAGGGTCAAAAGAGGGGTGCTCGGCCAGGCTGAGGTACCCGGAAGAAGTGCAGGGATTTTGTATAAAACTCGGGATCCCGGTCCCGGACCTGCAGGGTTGGATTGAAATGGAGGGCCTGGGGGACCTGGGGGGGGGAGTGGGGGGGGGGGGGGGGGGGCAAATGTTCACCTGTAGCTGCAAAAGAATTCTGTCCAAACCGGCCCTGCCCCCCCCCCTCTGCGCCCCAAGTTTGGGCCGCGGAGAGAGAGGGGAGGGCTAAATAAACTCCACCTCACCGGGAACCCGGAGTCCAAGGGAAGCCACAAAGGATGGCCCCCAATGACCTGGGGACCCTAGTTGGGGTAAGAGAGGGGGGAGAGGGAGGGAGAGGGTGAGAGGGGAGGGGAAGGGGGGGGGGGGGGGGGGGGGGGGGGGGGGGGGGGGAGGGAGGGGGGGGGGAAGGGGAGGGGGGGGGGGGAAAGGGGGAGGGAAACACCGTCCGCTGTGGGGCTGCTACCAACATCAATACGCCAGTGGAAAGAAGGAAAGAAAAAGGGATAAAAAAAAAAAAAAAAAAAAAAAGACAAAACCCAAAAAAAATAAATGAAGGACATAGAAATTAAATTTTTGTCTTACAATGTGAAAGGTTTAAATTCTCCTGGCAAGCGCTCTAAAATCCTGGAGGAAGTAGAAAGATATGGCGCGGGTATAGTGTTCCTGCAAGAGACTCACCTGGCGCATTCCTCAAATATTAGACTTTTTTCTCCAGCTCTCCCAAATTGGTTTTACGGGGATACTATCTCAAGCAGGGCAAGAGGAGTGGCTATCGGGATGGCGAGGGGTATCGACTTCATAGTGGAGGAGAGAATGACGGACCCCGAGGGGAGATACCTGTTCCTTAGGGGCTCCCTCTTAGGGGTAGAATTAACACTGGCCAATGTCTATGCCCCCAACGTCAGACCTATCTCATACCTTGAAGCAATTCTGGGCAAGCTGAGAGCCTTCAGGAAAGGATATTTGATCCTGATGGGGGATCTCAACTTTGTGATGGACCCCGCGAGGGACAGTACGTCTGGCGGAACGGGAAGGGGCAATGTACAATTGAAACGGCTTAAAAAAAAACTCTCGGAAGACCAACTGTTGGATGTATGGAGGATCCAGCACCCGCAGGTAAGAGACTACTCGTTCTTCTCCCCCGTCCACCAGACGTATTCACGCCTGGACTATATTTTAATAGACCATGGCATATTGGAAAGGATCAAAGATTCAGATATCGGAATAACCTCCCTCTCGGATCATGCGCCGGTATCCATGAGGCTAGGATTCCCCGGATATAAACAGCCCTCTAGCGGATGGAAACTAAACCCAGAACTACTATATGACAAAGAAATTAGGGACTATATTAAAAAGGAGCTAGAATGGTTCTTTCAAACCAACGACAATGGGGAGGTCTCAGAGGCCCAACTGTGGGACGCCCATAAAGCGTTCATCAGGGGGCTCCTGATAGCCAAAGCCGCATGGAAAAAAAAGGAGAGGCTGGGAAAAACGCAGGCCTTAATGGCCGAAATTAAAACCCTGGAGCAAAAGCACAAATGTGGGGGGGTACCTAGCCAGAGTATTTACACAGAGCTTATGGATAAAAGAGAGGAACTAAAAGACCTAGCGGAACAGGAAGTCAGACAGAAGTTCAATAAATTGGCGAGGGAACAGTATATCTGGGGCAACAAGCCAGGGAAATATCTAGCAAGGAAATTACAAAAAATGAAAACGAGAAATTTTATTGAAAAAATTCAAACTAGAAATGGGGAAATGAAGTTTATCCCTGGAGAAATTGCCGCCACATTTAGAGATTATTACAAAGAACTGTATGAGGTGAAAACCAAGGGAAACAACGACAGTATTGGAAACAGCCAGAAAACCTCTGAGTTCCTAGGGAGGGCAGGGTTAACGGTTCTAGGCGGGGAGGAGAGAGACGAGCTCGAGAGGCCAATAACTGAGGAGGAGATCTTAGCAGCCATAAATAACTCACCAATAGGAAAGAGCCCGGGCCCGGATGGCTTCACGGCCTTATATTATAAAACATATAAAGAGATTCTTACACCGAGATTGCTGCGGTACATGAATGGCCTGGGAATAGACTACGATATGAGTTCAGAGGCCCTAAAAGCTACGATCACCCTCTTGAGGAAGGAAGGGAAGGATGGATCGGCGTGCTCGAATTATAGACCCATCTCCTTATTAAATTTTGACACAAAATTATACGCCAAGATACTGGCGGATCGAATAAAGGGGCATTTGGGCACACTGATCCATCCGGACCAGGTCGGGTTTGTCCCAGGCAGAGAGGGGAGGGACAATGGAATCCGGACCCTGCTAGCCATACAGAGGATGGGAGATACGAGAACCCCCAGTCTACTACTCTCAATAGACGCTGAAAAAGCATTTGACAGGGTAGACTGGGGGTTCATGTTTAATACTCTGCAGAGGATGGGCTTCGGACCCAAAATTATTCAAAAAATTAAAACTTTATACAACCACCCGAAAACAATCATCAAGGTCAACGGAACGACCTCTGCGGAGTTTGAACTGTTTAACGGAACCAGGCAGGGCTGTCCACTCTCCCCGCTCCTTTTTATTTTATCTTTGGAACCGCTGCTAGCGACAATCCGCGGAAACCCAGAGGTGGAAGGCTGTAAAGTCGGCAGCGAAGAGCACAAACTTGCGGCCTTCGCGGACGACGTCCTCTTTTACATAAGTTCACCCCAGAAGTCAGTTCCTATATTGCTTAAAATCTTAAAGGAATATGGGGAATTAACAAACTTTAGAATCAATGCCTCAAAAACATTTATCCTTAATATTAACCTCAATAAAATAGAGAAACAGAACCTACAGAAAACAGTTAGTTTTGTTTGGAAAAAAAGGATAAAATACTTAGGAATTGAACTGGCCAACAACCCGAGGAAATTATACAAAATAAATTATATCCCGCTCCTAGAAGACATAAAAAAAAAATGCCAAGAGTTGAAGGGAAAAGTCCTATCCTGGATAGGCAGGATTAATTCGGTAAAAATGATGATCTTACCAGTCATCACATATAAATTCCAGATGCTCCCCCTCCCTCTCCCAAAACAGTACCTCGGCAAACTAAGAGCTATTATAATGAATTTCATATGGAATTACAAAAAACATAGAATCTCCCTCCAAGTTTTAAAACAAGACAAAAGCCAGGGCGGCCTCGCGGTCCCAGACATTGAAAGCTACTACCATGCTATAGCACTATTAAGAATCGCAGAATGGGGTAAAATAGGTAACACGAAAAGATGGGTTAGTTTGGAGGAAGCACTGAGTGAAGCTAGGCTGGGGAGGATTGTGTGGAATCCTCCGAAAAGCCGGACATTGGGAGAAAAAACACACATTATCACTATCACGACTTTGAAAATCTGGGACAAAATATATAAAATATTTAACAAAAAATATAACTCGCCACTTATAGCACTTAAATAAAATCCTTTTTTCCCGCCAGGGTTAAAGGAAATAGGAGGTGATTGGATTAGAAAGGATTGCACGAGACTAGGGGAAGTTATTAGGAAGGGGAAGGTTATGACACTGCACGAGTTACAGAACAATGAGGCTTTTTCCATAGATGGATGGCGGCATCGCCAGCTAACCCACTTTGTGGGCTCTCTCCCCAGCCCTCTAAGGGAGGCTAAGGATCTAACAAAATTAGAGAAAATCTTCACGGCAGAATGCTCAAAAAAAAGAATATCCAGAATATATAAACTGCTATTGGAAAGAGATAGGCCGGAGATGCCGCCATACCTAATCAAATGGGAAAACGAACTAGGAACACGATTAGAAATAGGCACAAGCAAGAAAATTTTCAAATTAGCACATGGGTCAGCGGTAGATGCGAAAACTGCAGAAACAAATTATAAGTGCATGGCTAGGTGGTATAGAACCCCGGACAGGGTCAGTAATTTCCAGGCGGATACATCAGCGAACTGCTGGAGGGGGTGCGATCAAAGGGGCACAATGGGTCACTTATGGTGGGAGTGTGTCAAAATCAAAAAATTTTGGGAGACCATCCTAAAATACATAAAAGAAATAACAACGATTGAGGTAAAAAATGACCCTTGGGTGGTACTTATGCATGCTACATCCAAGGAAATTAAGAAATATAAAGGCTCATTGATCCCCCATCTGCTTAATGCGGCCAAAAGGGTAATTCCAAGGAGGTGGAAGGACAAGGAAAGCCCACCCGTATGGGAATGGGTCGACGCAGTGGAATCCACTTATATGATGGAATGTGTGTTGTACATCGGGGAGGAGGACAGAGAGGCCACAAGGGCTAGATGGGAGAGCTGGAGAAAATTTAAGAGGTCTTGGAGCTATAGGGAGGCTTTGAGAGTGCAGCCGTGACAACCGATGACCCCTAGGGGGCGAAGCCGAAAGAGATCCTGCCGTGGAAAGGCAGATGCTAAGGGCAGGAGAAGACACTGGGGAGAAAGGGCCACTATATAACAACAAAACAGCGGATGGGGATGGGGAGGGGGGGGCACGGGGGGGACAGGGGGGGGGGGGGGGGAAATAAAAAAAAAAAAATAAAAAAACCCCCAGGGGGGTGAACAGGAATAGAGATGGAACGGAAGCGGAGGGGCAGTGGAGGCTGGGTGGGATCTCAGACGTATATATGTATTCTTGGACTATGTAAACTTTATGGATGCCCGACCCAGGACCCCTATCCCCCCAATCCGAGGGGGAAAAAAAAAAAAAAAAAGAAAAACAAAAAAAAGGGGGAGAATGAAACAATCCACTAATGATGCTAAGATAAATAGAGGGATGGAGATGCGGGCATAGCTGACATTCACCCACGTATATTCTTTCTGAAGTGGAAAAAAAAAAACAGCTCTGCCCCCCCCCAAAAGGTGCCAATTGTGGCACTGGAGGGGAGGAGGAATAAGATGAGCAGAAGTTCCACTTTTGGGAAGAACTTCGGCTTTAACCGCATACAGACCGGACCAATTTGCAGCCAAAGGACCAGGCCCCTTTTTGCGATTCGGCACTGCGTCGCTTTAACTGACAATTGCGCGGTCGTGCAACGTGGCTCCCAAACAAAATTGGCGTCCTTTTTTTCCCACAAATAGAGCTTTCTTTTGGTGGTATTTGATCACCCCTGCGGTTTTTATTTTTTGCGCTGTAAACAAAAAAGAGCGACAATTTTGAACAAAAATGCATTCTTTTTTTTGCTATAATAAAATATCCCCAAAAAATATATAAAAAAACATTTTTTTCCCCTCAGTTTAGGCCGATACGTATTCTTCTACATATTTTTGGTAAAAAAAAATCGCAATAAGCGATCATTGATTGGTTTGCGCAGAAGTTATAGCGTTTACAAGATAGGGGATAGTTTTATAGCATTTTCATTAATATTTTTTTTTTATTAGTAATGGCGGCGATCAGCCATTTTTATTGCGACTGCGACATTATGGTGGACACATCGGACATTTTTGGGACCATTGTCATTTATACAGCAATCAATGCTATTTAAATGCATTGATTCCTGTATAAATGACACTGGCACTGAAGGGGTTAACCACAAGGGGGCAGTGTAGGGGTTAAGTATGCCTAGGAGTGTGTTTCTTACTGTGGGGGGGCGTGGCTGTCAGCTAGTGAATGCTGATCTCTGCTCCAATCACAGCTGTTTATTTCCGCATCTCCCCGTGAGACGATCGCGGGTGTCCCCGCGGCGACCCCCGCGACCGGCCTCACGGGGGTCCCGACCGGCGCGGGAGAGCGCCGATCCCGATGGCACGGAGGCATTAAAAAAGGGACTTATATATACGCCCTTATGCCTGTCCGTGCCATTCTGCCGACGTACATTGTCGTGCGCCGGTCGGGAAGCGGTTAATAACCATTATTATTCTATTATTTTTTTTTTTTTTACCTGAATGGAAAAAAGTAAATTCATATCTGGACTCCTGTAGACTTACATGGAGCTTTTAATCAGGTCCACATCAGCAGCAGCCGGTGCTCAAAATTTATGGGGGGGGGGGGGGGGGCACAAACAAACTGAAAAATTAAAAAAAAAAAACACAAACGCAGCCACTGTGCCATCAAACGCAGCCACTGTGCCATCAAACGCAGCCACTGTGCCATCAAACATAGCTACTGTGCCATCAAACATAGCTACTGTGCCATCAATTGCCACCACTGTGCCCATCAAACATAGCTACTGTGCCATAAAACGCAGCCACTGTGCCCATCAATTGCCGCCACTGTCCCATCATACACAGCTACTGTACCCACTGGTCCACAGGAAAAAAACTGACAGGCGGACCTGATTGCAAAGCTTGGGTGAAAAATTCTTAAAGGGGAGTGATTTGGGGGGGGGGGGGGGTGGTAAAAATGCAGCGTGGCTGTGTGTTTTTACTGTCCCTCCCCCCCCCCCCCCCCCCCCCCCCCATCACATGTGTAAAGTAGCATGTCACTATGTGCTCATAGTCATTATGATGATCAGAGCACAGCAGGTGTTGTATGGCTCTGTCAGTGTAACATGCTGCTGGGTGCTGACTTTGTTATGGCTGTGCTGTGTTATAGTCTGTCACAAAGTACAGCCATATATTAAGAAAGTCAGCACCACACAGCATGTTACACTGACAGAGCCATAGAGAACATGCTGTGCTCTGATCATGATAATGACTATGAGCACACAATAGGGAGTGTGGGGACTGAGCCTCAGCCTGTGTGATGTGTGTGTGTGTGTAGGGGAATTGCTTGCCTGTAGACCAGCGTCGGGATTACTCTCTCTTTCAGTCTCTCCTTCAGGCTGCAGCAGCACAGCACTTACTGAGGGAAGGGAGCCGCATTACAATTGAATTCATCCGCCCAGGAAAGCATACAGTGAGCAAAGTTACACAGATGCAGAGCAGGAATTGTATGCCTCCACCCGAAAATGGAGAAAAGGTCCCTCTTCTTCTCTCACCTCCTGGGCCCCTCTATTAACCTGATGGGGCCCAGGAAGGTACTATATACCTTGCCAATCAAGTAGGTGCAAGTTAGGAAAGTTATTTAGCTAATTCGTTTTTTTAAGCTAGAAATCTGCTCGGCCCCCCCCCCCCCTGCTGGCTGGGCCCGGTACAACAAGGCTGGCTGTACTGCCCTATCAGCGGCCCTGATCCCCCCCCTCCATATGTTAATTCTGCAGAAGTTGGTTAAAATTCAGGCCATGCTATACACTTTGGATGTGCCAGATGCCTGGTTATCTACTGCACAGTTCTACCCATTGTCCCCTACATCACTAATTTGTCGTGTAGAAATGTAGGGGCCAGTAAATATAACCACAGCATAGAACAGACAAAGCCTTCTTGGAAATGAAAAGTTTAGATATACAAATTTGCACATCCACCACATCTTTTTTTTTTTTCTTTATCTTAAAAAAATGTTAATGCAACATGCATGAGTTTGCAACATTACATCCAAGCACATTGCCCGCCACCAAACCCTGCTTCTTTTCCACTGATGGGTTTCACCCCAGTTGGGGCTTAATTGTAAAAGTACTGATTTCTCTAGTTTATTTTGTGGAGATGTCGGGGTTGGTGAATGTAACCACAGCACACAGCAGGGAAAGTCTTCATCGGACTCTCCTAGAACTGTGGACGTCAGTAATAAAAACTGCACTTTTTTAAAATTTTCCTTCAAAAACTTTAGTGTAACCAGTGCCAGGACAAGGTCATCTAGAGCCCTAGACACACATCTGCATGCTTACCCTCTAAGCATAAATTCCCCCCTTCCCAGGACAAATCCACCCCAGGCTAAAATCCTCCCTCCCAGCACAAATCTTCGCCCCCTTCCTAGCTCAAATCATCTCTTCTCATATCCCTACAGCACAAACACCCCCCCCCCCTCAAAAAAAAATATCACTTCCAGCACAAATCCTCTACCCCTCAAATTTCCCCTCTGTGTACACATTTTCTCCCCCCAACTAAAATCCCCCACCCAGCACAAATCCCCCATTTATCCCTACTGGAGCAACCCCCCCCCCCCAATTAAAAACCTCCTCCTAGCACAAATCCCCTCCCTCCTCTAACATGTCACCTCTTCTAGCACAACCCCCCCCCCATCCCCCTCCCAGCACAAATCCACAAAATCACCACTCCAAGCACCCCCCTCCATTAAATTTCCCCTCCGAGAACAATTCTTGCCTCCCAAATCCCCCCTACCAACACAAATGCCCCTCCCAGACTCCTTGTGGCACCCACCCCCCCCCCACCTAACATGATACTACAGCCCAGGGCAGCCACCGCTCCTGCCCATCCCTTGTAGCGTTGCCACCTCATTCCTTTAAACCCGATCACCTTTGAAATACACAGGTTCTGAGGCTAATTAAATTCAGATAAGACACCAAGCGAGTTTAATTACCACCTTAATTAGCCACAGAACCTGTGTAATTAATATGTGTTTGGGTTTAAAGGGAAGAGGTGGCAACCCTAACCCCTTGTCCAGGCCCGATTTTATCATAGATTTATTTACAGCATCAAGTCCAAGCACATTGCCCTTTGCCAGACCCTTCTCCTTCTTTACTGACGTGTTTCACCCCGGCCAGTGATTAATCATAAAGGTATTGATTTCAGAAGTGTGGAATGCTGTAGATCAGGGGTCTCAAACTGGTGGCCCTCCAGCTGTTGCGAAACTACAAGTCCCATGAGGCATTGCAAGGCTGACAGTTACAAGCATGACTCCTACAGGCAGAGGCATGATGGGACTTGTAGTTTCGCAACAGCTGGAGGGCCACCAGTTTGAGACCCCTGCTGTAGATTCTTTGGACCTTATAGCTGAGTGAAAATCTGCAACATGGGTGAAGGGACAGGTTAGCATTAACTGTTTTCTTTATAGGAAGGACTTTTTTCTAAACTTTTTTTTATAAGTAGTGACAGAGTTGCCTTATAAAGGCTGTGACCGTTTTTTGAATGTATACACAGCCCCATGAGTGAATGCAGAGCACAGGAAGATAAAATCTTTAAAATGTAACTCTTGCCAAAATGTTTTGTTTGGGATTTAGAAGGGAATGATTAGATCTTCTTTCAGGTTTTAAATATTGTCTATTTCTCTGTTAACCGCTTACCAACCAGCCGCCGTCATTATACTGCGGCAAGGTGGCACCATCCCGCAAATTGCCGTAGGTGAACTCACTTTTGTGGGCATGTGCGCGTGCCCATTGGCCAGTGGGAGAGCCAATCAGAAGGTCCGCCGGCCACCTGCGATCGTTGCCCGCAGTGACAGAACAAGGATCTGCCTGTGTAAACAAGGCAGATCTCCGTTCTGTCAGGGGAGATCACACAGATTCTGTCTTTCTGCTAAGCAGGAAGACTGATCTGTGTGTTTCCCCAGTCACACAGTCCCCCATATAGTTAGAAAACACCTGCAGGGAACACATTTAACCCCTTGATCGCCCCTGATGTTAACCCCTGAACGATCGGCGGTGTTTGATCACTAAGTTCTCAGTCTTGATATAAAGAAAGTTTGCGGCACACCACGCTGTAGAGATGCCAAATCTTTATTCCATATGGTAATCAAGGACAACACAAAGACAGAGTGACCGGAGCTGTTAACGCATTTCACACATATGCTAGTGCTTATTAATGGTCATGAATAAGCATTAGCGTATGTGTGAAATGCGTTAACAGCTCCGGCCACTCTGTCTTTGTGTTGTCCTCGATCACCATATGGAATAAAGATTTGGCTTCTCTACAGCGTGGTGTGCCACCAACTTTCTTTATATTAAGACTGAGAACTTAGTGATCAAACACTGCCGATCGCTCAGTGCTCTGTGAGCAGAAAGCTGAGTGTCAGTCTCTGCCCCCTCCCAACACTCACTGGAGCACTGAGCTGTGAGGGGTGAGCTGTGATACGAGTGGCTGTGGGGGGGTTCTGTAATACTTGGGTGCTGTAATGTGAGAGGGAGAAGCTGTGATATGGGGGGGTTGTGGTGATGTGATAAAGGGGGCTGTGATGTGAGAGGGGGAGCTGGAAGGAGGGGGGGGCTGTTATGTGAGATGAAGAAGCTGTGATATGGGGGGCTGTGATGTAAGAGTGGGAGCTGTGATATGGGGGGGGGCTGTGATGATTTGATAAAGGGAGCTGTGATGTGAGAGGGGGAGCTGTGATATGGGGGGCTGTGATGATGTGATAAAGGGAGCTTTGATGTGAGAGGGGGAACTGGGAGGAGGGGGGGGCTGTGATGTGAGATGAAGAAGCTGTGATATGGGGGGGGGCTGTAATGTGAGGGGGAACTACGATATGGGGGCTGTGATATGAAGGGCTTGGGATTTGAGATGGGGGGCTGTGATGTCAGGAGCGGTGAGCTGTGATGTGGGGGGTTGTGATTGCAAGGGGGACTGAGATGTGAGAAGGGGAAGCTATGATATGGGGAGCTGTTATGTGAGGGGGAGCTGTGATATAGGGGGCTGTAATGTGAGGGGGGCTAGGCTATGGGCAGGCTGTAATGTGAGAGGGGGCTGTGATGTGAGGGGGAAGCTATGATATTGGTGGGCTGTGATGTGAGAGGGGGCTGTGATGTGAGGGGGAAGCTATGATATGGGCGGGCTGTGATGTGAGAGGGGGCTGTGATGTGAGGGGGAAGCTATGATATGGGCGGGCTGTGATGTGAGAGGGGGCTGTGATGTGAGGGGGAAGCTATGATATGGGCAGGCTGTGATGTGAGAGGGGGGCTGTGATGTGAGGGGGAAGCTATGATATGGGCGGGCTGTGATGTGAGAGGGGGCTGTGATGTGAGGGGGAAGCTATGATATGGGCAGGCTGTGATGTGAGAGGGGGGCTGTGATGTGAGGGGGAAGCTATGATATGGGCGGGCTGTGATGTGAGGGGGAAGCTATGATATGGGCGGGCTGTGATGTGAGGGGGGAACTGTGATATAATGGGCTATGAGGAGGGGTGGCTGTGATGTGAGAGGGAGAAGCTGTGATATGGGGGGGGCTCCCTAGAATACCCCAGGTGGCTCCACCTCCCCTTCAGCCTCTCTTTCCAGAGAATACTAGAAGATTCTAGAAAGAAGTAGGAGGCCCCAGTGATGCCACCTGTGAGTCACCCAGCAATACCCTGAGCCACTCCCAGCCCAGATCAAAACATACCCAGGCTTGGCTGCCAGTCAAGTCTGGAAATTTACCTATTCTCAAAAAAACTACATTGCTCCTCTCCTGTTAAAGTTATTCAGCAATAAATTGTAAAAAGACATCCCTAGACTGAGCCTATACCAGTGATGGCGAACCTTGGCACCCCAGATGTTTTAGAACTACATTTCCCATGATGCTCATGCACTCTGCAGTGTAGTTGAGCTTCATGGGAAATGTAGTTCCAAAACATCTGGGGTGCAAGGTTCGCCATCACTGGCCTATACTGTCTGTGTTCATGGAACTGTGTCTGTGTCTCAGCTGCCCCTTAAGGGGTGAACGCTACATATCTGTTCAGTTGTATCCAACTCGCAACCCCCTGGACTTCATATCTGATATGCTTGAGATCCTTTTCCATAGAATTTTCCTGACTTTTTTTTATTATGAGTTAGGTTGGCAGGGATTTTCCTAATCTTCCCCATTGCTAGGGCTTGGGACCAGCATGCAGAATGTTATAACATGCGCATATCCACATTACACACATACTATTGCCAATTTAGACAGAAGCTAATTAACCTACCTACATGTTTTTACCGTGTGGGGAGGGGGGGGGGGGGACTGGAGTACCCAGAGAAAACCCACACAAGCACAGGGAGCAGCACGTGCCAACTCCATGGAGATAGCGTCCTGGCAAAGACACAAACCAAGGACCCCAGTGTTGCAGGTTTTTAACCGCTAAGCCTTTTTTGTGTGACAATTAACCAATGTTTTAACCCCAAAGAATACATTGCTTTATTCCTGCAAAGGCTATACTCTGAGCTTTCACGATGTAGAAGAGTGGACACAGTAAATAAATCCAGCAGCTACCAATCAAATTCCTGTTTTGTTTTCTCAGTAAAGGTCAATGAACCCAAATTGGTTGCTATGAGCAGAGGCGGCTCTCTAATTAGGCAAATTAGGCGATAGCCTCAGGCCTCGCAGTCACAGGGGCCTTGCGCGGCCAGCTAGATTACCTAATTAGAGAGCCGCCTCTTCCAGCAGCAGAGATACCCACCATCACACAGTCCTGAGTCCTCTTACTCTTCTACAGGGAAAGAAACAGGTTGCGAGTGAGCAAGTTACTGTGTGATCGGAGCTCACGTACAGCTCCGGATCACAGACAGGGAGAGACGCTCAGCAGAGTCAGCTCTGACAGATCTCCCCCTCCCCCTGCTGCCCACACAGCCAGACAGGAGAGGAGAGAGCTGCTTCTGCTCCTCCCGCCCTCTCCTCCTGTGTCTGCCCCGCCCACTCTCCTCTGTAGTGTTCTCTGTTCTGCCACAGAGAAGGGGATGTGTGGGCGGGAAGATTTAAGCTGAAGCCCAACAAACAGAAAATTAAAAGTGGAGTCTGATCCATCCATTCATCCAGTCCCTCCTGCCTCCCAGTGAGTACACTGATGTAGGGGATGCCCTTCCTTCCCTTCTTCCTCCATCCCCCTTGCTTTCTATCTTTCCTTCCTTCTTTCTTTCTTTCTTCTTACTTTCCTTCCATCTTTCTTTCTTTCTTTCTTTCTTTCTTTCTTTCTTTCTTTCTTTCCTTCCACCTTTCCTTCCTTTCTTTCTTACTTTCTTTCTTTCCTTCCTTCCATCTTTTCTTTCTTTCTTTGTTTCCTACCATTTTCCTTTCATTCTTTCCTTCCATCTTTTCTTTCTTTCTTTTGTTCTTTCTTTCTTTCTTTCCTTCCATTTTTCCTTTCATTCTTCCCTTCCATCTTTCTTTCTTTCTTTCTTTCTTTCTTTCTTTCTTTCTTTCTTTCTTTCTTTCCTTTCATTCTTTCTTTCTTTCATTCTTTCCTTCTTTCTTCCTTTACTTCCATATTTACTTTCTTTCTTTCCTTCCACCTTTCCTTTCTTTCTTTCTTTCTTTCTTTCTTTCTTTCTTTCTTTCTTTCTTTCTTTCTTTCTTTCTTTCCTTTCATTCTTTCTTTCCTTCTTTCCTTCCATCTTTCTTTCTTTCTTTCCTTCTTTCCTTCCATCTTTCTTTCTTTCTTCCTTTACTTCCATATTTACTTCCTTTCTTTCTTCCACCTTTCCTTTCTTTGTTTCCTTTCTTTCTTTCCTTTCTTTCTTTCTTTGTTTCCTTTCTTTCTTTCTTTCCTTCCATATTTCCTTTCTTTTCTTTCCTTCCATCTTTCCTTTCTTTCTTTTTTTCTTTCTTTCTGTCTGTCTTTCTTTCTTTCTTTGTTTCCTTCCATCTTTCCTTTCATTCTTCCCTTCCATCTTTCTTTCTGTCTTTCTTTTCTTTCTTTCTTTCCTTCTGTGACAGACCTAGCCGGGACAGAGGCTGTTGGAGGGGACTGAATGTGAGCCTATTGCCTTGTGATTACGGGCCCTAGCATTTGGGGGAACTGTGCTCTTTGTGAGCTGTATGCCTGGGGACCACTCAGCTGGTTTTACTTGGATTTAGGTCCATGCTGGCCCCCCAAGACACATAGACTGGATATATATGTATATATAATGTGTGTTGTCCCATGCATTATGGGACACACACTGTCAGATGCTACTGCAGCCAGCCTGTCTGTTGCCTTGTGTAATGTAGATGAGGCTGGTCTGGCTTGTAAGGAGTATTCCACACAATGTTGTTGTGCTAATTAGCCCTGTGTTAATGTTTATGGTAATATGGTAATGTCTATTGAATAGTCATTCAAATGAGCTAGGAGCCTTAAAGTCTTACCCTGAAAAGTCTTCTCTCAGTCAACTAGTCTGGGTCAATGATTAGATAATTAACTCATGCTAATTATGTTACCGTGTTTCCCCGATAGTAAGACACCCCCGATAGTAAGACGTATCGGGAGTGTCAGAGGGGACAGCTAATGTAAGCCGTACCCCGAAAGTAAGACGTATGTCTTACTATCGGGGAAACACGGGGGATTTGCCTGCAGAGACCAGAGCCGCCGCCAGAGCCGAATGAGATGCATGCAGAGTAGCGCAGGAAGCGTCTATCTGTCATACGTTGTCTCTCATGTCACTCAGCGCTGCACGCTCCCCGGCGGCCCCTCCTCTCTTCTCGTCAATCCCCATTGGCTTGAGACATCATCTGGGATAGACGAGAAGAGAGGAGGGGCCGCCAGGGAGCGAGCAGCGTGACATGAGAGAAAACATATGACAGATAGACGCTTCCTGCGCTACTCTGCATGCTCGCAAGTAAGATCCCCAGATGTGCCCTGTAATGTGCCCCATGCCCTGATGCCCTAATGTGCCCCATGCCCTGATGCCCTAATGTGCCCCATGCCCTGATGCCCTAATGTGCCCCATGCCCCATAATGTGCCCAGATGTGCTATGTGCCCCATAATGTGCCCAGATGTGCTGTGTCCCCCATAATGTGCCCTGATGTGCTATGTGCCCCATAATGTGCCATAATGTGCCCTGATCTGCTATGTGCCCCATGATGTGCCCTGATGTGCTATCTGCCCCATAATGTGCTATGTGCCCCATAATTCGACAATTTTTTCCCAATATAAGACATACCCCGAAAGTAAGACATAATGGGGCTTTTAGGGATAAAAAGAAAGTAAGACACTGTCTTACTTTCGGGGAAACACGGTAGGTACTGGTCATCTGGCTGTATATATGTAATATGTGTGTGACACGTCAAATAAAAGTTAATTCCTGATGTAATCTAAGACTGGTGCTGTCTAGTTCTTGGGGGTTCCTATAACCAGATCCATTGGACTCATGTTCCAGGACTTAGGAAGCATTTACGGCGGACACCTTGGGTACAGGATCCGTCAAACCTTCCATCTTTCTTTCTTTCTTTTCTTTATTTCTTTCCTTCCATCTTTCTTGCTTTCCATCTCTCTTTATGTATTTCCTTCTCTCTTTCTTTCGTTCCTTCCATCTTTTCTTTCTTTCTTTCTTTCTTTCCTTCCATATTACATTTTTTTCTTTCCTTCCACCTTTCCTTTCCTTTCTTACTTTCTTTTTTTCCTTCTTTCTTTGTTTCCTTCCATCTTTCCTTTCATTCGTCCCTTCCATCTTTCTTTCTTATTTTCTCTTTACATCTTTCTTTTTCTTTCTTTCTTTCCATCTTTCCTTTCATTATTCCCTTCCATCTTTCTTTCTTTCTTTCTTTCTTTCTTTCTTTCCTTCCATCTTTCATTCTTCCCTTCCATAGTTTCATAGTTAGTAAGGTTGAATAAAGACATCAGTCCATCCAGTTCAACCTGAGTGTCTACAATTGTCCCCATCCCTGTACATTGCACACTCACATCAGTCCCTACCCTCAAGGAGCCCACAATCCAAGGACCCCATTCATATACTAGGGACAATTTCTTTTTGGACAGAAGCCAATTAACCTACCTGCATGTCTTTGGATTGTGGGAGGAAACCAGAGTACCTGGAGGAAACCCACGCAGGCACAGGGAGAACATGCAAACTCCAGGCAGGTAGTGTCGTGGTTGGGATTCGAACCAGCGACCCTTCTTACTGCTAGGTGAGAGTGCTAACCACTACACCACTGTGCCGCCCATCTTTCTTTCTTTCTTTCTTTCTTTCTTTCTTTCTTTCTTTCTTTCTTTCTTTCTTTCTTTCTTTCCTTCCATCCTTCCTTTCATCCTTCTCTTCCATCTTTCTTTCTTTCCTTACATATTTCCTTCCTTTCTTTCCTTCCACCTTTCCTTTCCTTTCCTTCTTACTTTCCTTCCATCTTTTCTTTCTTTCTTTTTCTTTCTTTCTTTCTTTCCTTCCATCTTTCCTTTTATTCTTCCTACCATCTTTCTTTCTTTTTTACTTTATTTCTTTCCTTTCATCTTTCTTTCTTTCGTTCTTTCTTTCTTTCCGTCCATCTTTCTTTCTTTCTTTCTTTCTTTCTTTCTTTCTTTCTTTCTTCCTTCCTTTCATTCTTCTCTTCCATCTTTCTTTCTTTCTTCCTTTCCTTACATATTTCCTTTCTTTCTGTCCTTCCACCTTTCCTTTCCTTCTTACTTTCCTTCCATCTTTCTTTCTTTCTTTCTTTCTTTCTTTCTTTCCTTCCATCTTTCCTTTTATTCTTCCTACCATCTTTCTTTCTGTCTTTCTTTCCTTCCATCTTTCTTTCTTTCTTTCCTTCCATCTTTCTTTCTTTCTTTCCTTCCATCTTTTTCTTTCTTTCTTTCCTTCCATCTTTCTTTCTTTCTTTCCTTCCATCTTTCCTTCCTTCCTTTCTTTCTTTCTTTTCTTTCTTTCTTTCTTTCCTTCCATCTTTCTTTCTTTCTTTCCTTCCATCTTTCTTTCTTTCTTTCCTTCCATCTTTCTTTCTTTCTTTCTTTCTTTCTTTCTTTCTTTCTTTCTTTCTTTCTTTCTTTCCTTCCATCTTTCTTTCTTTCCTTCCATCTTTCTTTCTTTCTTTCTTTCCTTCCATCTTTCTTTCCATATTTCCTTCCTTTCTTTCTTTCTTTCCATCTTTCCTTCCTTTCTTTCTTTATTTCTTTCTTTCTTTCTTTCTTTCTTTCTTTCCTTCCATCTTTCTTTCTTTCCATCTTTTCTTTCTTATTTTTCTCCACCCATCCCCCTTTATTTATCTCTTTCTGTGACAGCCTGCCAGAATAGGTGTAGGATCTGTGAGAGTAGCTTCCCTGTGCAGCTCTGCTTGAGGAGAATATATCTTTATTATTCCTTACTGCCCCTATACTGTCTCCTCCTGCCCCATGTACTGAGCCCACTTACCTACCCCCTGTACTGTTCCCTCCTGCGCCCTGTACTGTCCACTCCCCTATACTGTACCCTCCTAATACAGTTAATTTTCATTCCTTGAATTATTTTTCCCATTATGGAAGTGATTGGGGCCTCATGTCTAAGTTTTGCCTAAGGCCTCACAAAGTCTAGAGCCGCCTCTCGCTATGAGCATCAGCTCCAGTTTCTCTTCTCTTTGTTTGGTCTACTTTTTATCTTATTTCTGATGATAGTGTTTGGAAATGGGTTTGGGTATTACCTCCTGTCCCACTGGGAAATTGATGCAAGTGGAAATTGATGGCATTTGTGATTTCAGCAGCCCATTCACTGAAAACAATATCCTGGCCAAAGTTGCTCTTGAAATAAAATGATGTGTTTGATATTTGTCTTGGTATTGATTACTAAAAGTGATTTCGGGGAATGTTGCTGCTGATTGAGATGTTGACTTTGCCTTCACTTTTATAAGAAATACCTTATGGAAGCCTCAGCAGGGAAGGATAGGATATGTTGCAGTAAGTTCAGTGTTAAAATGTCCAAAAAGACAAAGCATGTTATATTACAGGGGGTCCCCGACTTACAAAACATCCGACTTACAAACGACTCCTACTTACAAACGGAGGGAGACAACAGGAAGTGAAAGGAAATCCTCCCCTAGGAAGGGAAATTCACTCCTGTAAGAGTTATTATGGGTAAAAGGTCTCTCCACTGATGCTTTATCACCAGTCCATGTTTCCCTAACAACCCAAATTTTTCAAAATCCAATTGTCATTGGGACAGAAAGTGAGGTGAAATCTTCTGAACAGGGGCACAGACAGCAAAACAAATGTTACAGGGGTGATAACCCTTCTCTATGTTATCTAAAAAACTTAAAAATCGATTTTTTGGCTGGAGCTACACTTAAAAAATGTACCTGTTCCGACTTACAAACAGATTCAACTTAAGAACAAACCTACAGTCCCTATCTTGTTTGTAACCCGGGGACCCCCTGTATTTATGATTTCTGCAAAAAGAAACACATTTTTAGTGGAAAGTTTGGAGTACGCTGTGCAGCCTCAAGATATACAGTATCGGGGCTATAACCAATTAGAGGACTATTAAACCTAAAAGGCAACATCTGCCAGCATTGTTTGCTTAAAAAACTAACCACATACCATATTGTTAGTTTAATTTATAAAAAAAACAACCATTCTTGCAATGTCAGCCCCAGAGATTATGACAATGCCTGCAGAACTAAAAAACAAGCAGCTAAATGCATTGTTAAAATAGATACATGGGAACCGGATTTCTGTCCCTGTTGGTATTCATTCACTCCTGTCACACAGTATAGCCAGATCTCCTACCTTACTTTTCTTCCATGCATATTACCCTGGTCAAGGACTGCGCTAGCTTGGGATTGGATAGTGAAGGAGCAGTAGCATTTGTTCCTAACTACAATCAGCAAGCTCTCTTTAGTAGATTAAAGGAATCACTGGCTTTTAATGCTACCCCTCTATCTCCCAGTTCTGTCTTATGCCGCATACACACGAGCGGATTTTCCATCAGAAAAATTTTGGATGGTTTTTCCAACGGAATTCCGCTCAAGCTTGGGTTGCATACACACGGTCACACAAAAGTTCGCTAAACTTTCGACCGTCAAGAACGCGGTGACGTACAACACTACGACGAGCCAAGAAAATTAAGTTCAATGCTTCCGATCATGCGTCAAACTGTTTCCGAGCATACGTAGGAATTTTGAACGTCGGAATTGCTACAGACGATCAGAACTTTTTTCGACCGAAAGATTGAGAACATGCTCTCAATCTTTTGCTGGCTGGAATTCGGCCAGCAAAAGTCGATGGAGCCTACACACGGTCGCATTTTCTGACCAAAAGCTCTCATCTGTCTTTCCTGGTGCCTCCATGGCAGCATACCAATGGTTGGTTGCCCCGCCCCCAACCAACCCACAGGACCACTTCAAACTCTAGAAATAGGAGAGTTGCACCCCCTGTCAGTATTCTTTTCTCTGTCCTCATACCTGCAGGATCACGGCCAGCCCTTCCTCACCGCTCTATGGTGCAACCATTGCAGGTTAATGCTCTCCTGCAGCATGGAGTCCCATGGCTTGGGTTGCTAAAGGCACCAGATAAGTATGGGAAACCCGTTTTTCTGTGGATCTTTTTAGGGTTGGGGATCAACAGGAGCTGCTTGTCTTTCTCCTCTATATACCCCCGCATGGTAGCACACAAAGGCAGGTCGACATACAGTTCCCCCTGGGAGTTATGGCAGCATTGGGGAAGCGTCTTCCCCTCCTCAGTGTCTCCCTGTGTGTGCGGCGCTTCACGCGCGCCGTTACGCTCTGTTTTCCCGGCGGAGGGCGGAGCCGAGGCGTGACGTAGACGGAGCATGCGCAGTAGCTACTCTGAAGCCGCCGGCGGCCATCTTGGTACTCCCTAAGCGCTCTCTGTATAAAAGGAGAGCACAGCTTCAGTCTGGTGTCAGCTACATAAGGGAACACACCTCAAGCACTCCTCTCCTGCTGTCCAGTCTGTTTTTCCATGGATATGGAACCAAGCCAAGGTACTGGAAGGGGCAATATACTTTCCCCTTTTTTTCTTCTGATCTTATATGTTGAAGTTTTTTTTTTTTTTTGACAATTGGATGTTCATTTGTTTATACTTCACATGAGTCCAACTAAGTACCTCTCCTACCCTTATTCTTAGCTGCCCATAGCAATTTAACACCGCATCAAAAAGATCCTCAACATACCACTAGGTAAGGGCTGCAACAGTCAGGTAAGGTTTTTTAAAAGAGCACTTTTTAAAATAAGCAGGTTTTTTTTCCCCCTCTTCCCTCTTCTCTCTCCCCCTCACTCTCTTACTCAGCCCGCATCACGGATCATCCCGCCGGTCATCCCACAGGGGGTCCCAAGATAGGAGGTCGGGGGGGAAAAGAAGTTCGGGTCACTCCCACTCCTCATCAGCCCATGCCTCTCGCAGTGGCCAAAGGTCACCCCGACACTCCACAGACAGACATGTCTCGTCAAAAAGATCAGGGTATCCAGGTCAGAAAGCCTGCTGGGTATGTGGAAAGCAAGCCCTCCCAGACAAACTGGTATGTGCCCAATGTCTCCGAGAAGCCGCAGGAGACAAAGAGAAAGACAAACAGGAATCCATGGATTCCATCAAACAGCTAATAAAGGATTCTATCCGCGAGCTAGCGGTAAGTCAAGACCAGGCTGCTCCGTCTTCAGGTGATTCAGTGATTACCCCCACCCCACACCATGACCCTGAAGCACTATCTGAGGAGGAAACAGAATTGGTGGAGGAGAACCCATCATCTTTTGATTTCGCTCTAGTGGAACCCTTTATAAATGCTGTAAAAGATGCGATCCAGTGGGAGGAGGACCCAGAGCCTCCGGCCAAATCCAAAAAATATTTTCCACACCTGAAAAGAAAATTGTCAACCTTCCCCCTGATGGAGGAGATCAAGGAGGTAATAACAGACGAATGGCAGAAGGTGGATAAAAGGCCGTTGGCCTATAACCGTTTTTCAAAATTGTACCCCTTTTCAGAAGCAGACGCACAATTGTTTGATGCTGTCCCAATGGTAGACGCTTCAATTATGAGATTAGCCAGGAATACAACACTCCCCTTGGAAGACGCTGTCTCCTTTAAGGACGTCCTGGATCGAAGAATAGATTCAGACCTGAAAAAATCCTACCAGTCAACGGGGGGGGGCATGCAAACCAGCAGTCGCCCTAACCTCTATTTCCAGGGCCATGGTCAAGTGGGCCAGATGGCACCTGCGGGGATTCCAAATAGGATTCCTATCACAGTGGAAAAAGGTCTGCCTAGATCAGGGTATATGGATTACCCCCTCCATGAAGTCCAGTCTTTGGTGGTGGACGAGAACGGCCAATCTTCAGGTACACTGCTCCCTAGGGCCCATCCCGTGGACCGTCCTCACGTCAGATGCAAGTCAAGTGGGCTGGGGAGCACACGTGCAGGGTCAACTAGTTCAGGGAAGATGGCAATTCAACCCAGTCAATGTTGTGTCCAACATTCTAGAAATAAGGGCGGCATGGATGGCAGTTCAGAACCTGGCCCCCTATCTCAGGGGAAAATCCATACTTCTGCGGATGGACAACAAGGCGGCGGTAGCCTACGTCCAAAACCAGGGGGGAACACACAGCAAATCCCTTCTCAGCGAGGTGGCACCCATCCTGAACTGGGCCGAGAAAAACTTAGTCGACCTACGGGCTTCTTACATTCCAGGTCCCGAGAACCAGCTAGCCGATCAGTTGTCAAGAACCTTTGTCGACAACAACGAGTGGTCTCTCAGTCAGGAAACCTTCTGGTGGATATGCCAACAGTGGGGCACTCCCCAAATAGATCTCTTCGCCTCTCCCCTCAATGCGAAAACACCCCGATTTTTCTCGAGGTTCCCATCAGGAACAGCGGGGGTGGACGCCCTGATTCAACCTTGGGACTTCCGGAAGGGGTATGCGTTCCCGCCAACTCCCCTGATATTGAGGTTTCTCCAGAGGCTGACGTCAGAGAAGGTCACAGTTCTGGCAGTAATCCCATACTGGCCCAAAAGACCATGGTTCGCGCTACTAGTCAAATTGGCCATGTGCAAGCCGCTCCGTCTTCCTTACAGGAACAACCTGCTGTCGCAGGGCGACCTCTCAAATCTTGGATCTGAGGGTATGGAAATTGAGCGGGAAAGGCTGGACAAGCTAGGGTGTGCAGCTAGTGTCATCCAAACTTTGTTGCAGGCTATAAAGGCTACCACCAACTCCACATACTACAGAATATGGAGGAAATTTACAGAAATGGCTGAAGCTAACCAGTTTGACCCCCTGGAACCGGGGGTACAGAACATTCTCCTGTTTCTGCAGGCCGGTTTAGATTTAGGGCTAGGCCTAAACACCTTGAAAGTTCAAGTCTCGGCACTCTTAGCTTTGGCAGATACACGCTGGGCGCTGAACCCTTTAGTGGAACGCTTCTTAAAGGCAGTACTAAGGCTTCGGCCCCCCAGAAAGACTCTGTATCCAAAATGGGACCTAACAATAGTACTCAATGTTTTATCAAGCCCTCCTTTCGCCCCCACGGAAGAATGCTCTCTGGAGGATATCACCATGAAAACGGTATTCCTAATCGCCATCACCTCGGGGCGCAGGATATCGGAAATCCAAGCCCTAGGGGCTCAAGAACCTTACACCACCTTTTTCCCGGATAGGGTGGTCTTGCAACCCATCCATCAGTTCGTCCCAAAGGTACCTTCAATCTATCACCTCAGTCACGAATGGGTTCTACCAACCTTTGAGGAGGAACCATCCTCCACAAAGCTTCACGAACTAGACGTAGCCAGATCCCTGAAACACTACTTGCTGTTAACACAGCGGTTCCGGAAAGATCAAAGGCTGTTTATCATCAGCAAAGGCGTAAAGAAGGGGAAAGCGGCATCAAAGACAACCCTGGCAAGCTGGATTGTGAAGTTAATACAAAGAGCGTACCGGGCTAGTGGTCTTCCTGCTCCAAATGCGGTCAATGCACATTCAACACGAGGGATGGCCGCCTCTTGGGCAGCTTTGGCACGGGTCTCCCCAGAGACGATCTGTCGGGCAGCCAGCTGGTCATCTTTCAGCACTTTCATGTCCCACTATTGTGTGGATCCAGCAGCTCTCACTTCCCGAGATTTTGGGAAAAAAACCTTGCAACTTTCTGTACTGTAGTTGTTATTAAAATTATTATTGCAGTACCCTCCCTGTAAGCGAGTTATTAACCATTGGTATGCTGCCATGGAGGCACCAGGAAAACGGAAAATTTAATACTTACCTTCCGTAATTTTCCTTTCCTGGTGCCTACCCATGGCAGCATACACCCTCCCTTCAATAATCCTTAAGAGGTTTGGAGGCTAGTTACAAGAATACTGACAGGGGGTGCAACTCTCCTATTTCTAGAGTTTGAAGTGGTCCTGTGGGTTGGTTGGGGGCGGGGCAACCAACCATTGGTATGGTGCCATGGGTAGGCACCAGGAAAGGAAAATTACGGAAGGTAAGTATTCAATTTTCCGTTTTTGCTGGCCAAATTTCCGATCATGTGTACGCGGCATAACATCCATCAAAGTATCTGTAGTGCTCACTATAAAGGAACCCCTAGTTGTATTGGACCATCCAAGCCTGTCTAGTTTTAAACAGTTACTTAGTTGCCCCAAAGCACTTACTAACACACCAGTAGTGATCAACTGATTGGCTTCCACATTGCTTTCATTTTTAGGGAGAGAGAGTTAGAGCACAGGACACCTTTGAGGTCACAGCAGAAAAAAATATATTTCCAGCGAGGTTCCAGATACCTTTGTCAAAGTTCCCCCCTAGTATTCCTTTGTCAAGGACAGTTCCACTCCCCGTGGAAAGACAACATCCAGTGGGGAAATGTATGCCTAGGTGCCAGACTCTGGCCTAGTCTCCTCCTTCAAAAGGTCACAGCCAAATATTTATGTCCTCTCCCAGGTAGCACCACTAGCAACGAACTTCCTGATGACTGGCCAGGTGGAACCAACATATTCATAACCAGCATTATTGGGTTCTTGTGCTCTAATGCCAGGGAGTCAGGACACTCCCCATCGGCAGACAAAGGCAAATGATTACCTGGGCTTAGGAGAGAACATGTGAATATGGAACTATCAATCTCAGTTTAGGCTGATTACAGCCAATCAACACTAAATTTAAATAACTAAAATAAATCAGAGACAACCCCCAATTGTCCCCAGAAGGAAAATTAAGGGAATGGACTGCATACTACACCCTTAGCTTTCTTCATCCCTTATGCCCTGTACACACGATAGGATTTTCCGACAACAAAATCCATGGTATTTTTTCCGACGGATGTTGGCTCAAACTTGTCTTGCATACACACGGTCACACAAAGTTGGTCGGAATTTCCGAACGTCAAGAACGTGGTTATGTACAACACGTACGACAAGCCAAGAAGGGTTCAATAGCCAGTGCTGCTCTTCTGCTTGATTCCGAGCATGCGTGGCACTTGGTGCATCGGAATTGTGTGCACACAATCGGAATTTCCGACAATGGATTTTGTTGTCGGAAAATTTGAGAACCAGATTTCAAATTTTGTGTGATGGAAATTCCTATGGAAAATGTGTGATGGAGCCTACACACGGTAGGGATTTTTGACAACAAGGTCCTATCACACATTTTCCATCGGAAAATCCTATCGTGTGTACGGGGCATAAGGGTGCTGTATTACCAATAATATATTCCTTTTATATGCTTCAAATCACATTGTGTGAATATGCACATAAATGACTTTTTATTTATGTAGCTGGATTTATTACAGATTTATTAGCGCCAACAGTTTTTTCTATTTTTTTACTAATAAATTTCACTTTTATACTATGCTTTTTATGGGACATGATAGCTTCCCTGAAGGGGTTGTCTGAAGGTAGCTGGTTTCTTTTAGCTTGTCACGAGCTACCCTTTATATTTATGTTTGGAGACAAGATTGGTGATGTAGCTCGGGGCAGAGTTGTGGATGGCTAAGTTGTGGTTAGTAATTTGAATTTAATTCGCTGGGCGATGGGAGCCTAGTGCAGGGTGGCTAGTCTTAGATTGCAAGTGAGGGAGCCTAAAGCTCCTAAACAGTTGAGACACAAACTGCACTAACACTTGGCAAAGGTTCAAACTGCTCCAGAACTAAGAAAAAAACTTGAGATTTCTAGTGTTGTCAGTTTGCCATGGTGGTAACGGTCGGGGCCTGATTCTGCGTGTGGTTAGCGAGCAAGTGCATCTAGTGATGATGAGAGTGAACTGTTTGTAGACAGAGGTGGCCAGGTCAGGACAGGGGAGAGATTATGTCATATAGATGGTCAGTAGCAGAATAGAGAAGAGATGGGTTAAAGTGGCGAAGGTTCCTACAAGTAATTGTTTGCTGCTTGGAGGGATGGTTGGTTGGAGGCAAGGATACAGTGAAACTGATGAGGTTGTGATCAGAGAGTGGAAAGGGGGTGTTGGTGAGGTTGCAGGGATTGCAGAGATGGGAGAATACAAGGTCAAGGGTATTACCATTGGAGTGGGTGGAAGTATGTGTCCATTGGGTTAGGTCAAAAGAAGAGGTTAAGTTGAGAAGTTTAGCTGCAGTTGGGCTGTTAACATTGACAGGAATGTTGAAGTCGCCAAGAATTATAGTGGGTATTTCAGAGGAGAGAAAGTATGGAAGCCAGGCAGCAAAGTCATCAAGAAAGCGTGATACAGGTCCGGGAGGCCGATAAATTGCTGCAATCCTCAGAGAAATAGGAGAAAACAGACGGATACAGTGCATCTCAAAAGAAGGGAGGGAGAGGAAGGACTTGGAAGGTGCTTTGTGGGGATAGAAGGAATCCAACTCCACCTCCTTTCTGTCCATTAGGTCTGGGGGAGTGAGTCCAATGGAGGCCACCATGGGATATGGCAGCAGGAGAAGCCGAGTCCAAATTTTGGAGCCAGGTTTCAGTTATGGTGAGTATGTTAAAGCCATGAGAGATGAAGAGGTCATGTATAGATGTAAGCTTGTTACAGATTGAACGGGCATTCCAGAGGGCGCATGAGATTGGTGGGCTGCTTTGAGGAAGCAGTGGTATAGAAATTAAGCTGACTGGATTGCGGTGGTTGCCAGAGGGGGTGGGTATAAGGTATGTGGCTTGCAGTTGGAAAATGGCGGACCAGGATTAGGTGAAATGTCACCCGAGACCAGGAGAAGGAGGAAAGTGAGGAAGGCAAGATGGGAGTGGGCTGCGCATAAGTGCACGTGTTTAGTGGTCCTGGTTTTTATGTCAGAATGTGGGTACAGCAAATACAGGAGATGATGGGTGGAGTAGTAGGGAGAGGGTAGGAGTGAGGGAAATATGTGCATGCTGCAGGGTAGAGAGGAGGGGTAGAGTAAGGATAATTTGAGGATAGAAGACACGGATGTTAGAAGGAAGAGAAGAAGGAACATGATAAAGAGTGGGAATCTAACGTAATATCAGGTGATGACTTGCTTGTAATCACAGAGTTGATCAAAGTTTGTGTTGTATCCTCTTCCAGCTTTAGTTATCCTGCTTTCGGTAAACTGCGTTGGTGAAACTGCGCATCACTCGTGACAGAGCCACTCAGGAAAGAGCCACCATGTCTGCGCCTTGCCCCTGTCTGCGCCACCCCATAGCATCCTTTACATTTATAGGGAGACTGAGCAGGCATGCATTTCTCAATTGGTCATTATAGGTCAGATATGAGGGACAGTATGGGGTTTTTATGGGACAGTATGGGGTTGTCTCTGGTTTCTTTTAGTTGTCACCTACCCTTTATATTTCAACTAAATTTAAATAATCGCTTCTGCCTAGTGCAGGGTGGCTACTTAGATTGCAAGTGAGGAGAAAGCTCCTAAACAGAGACACAAACTGCACTAACACTTGGCAAAGGTTCAAACTGCTCCAGAACTAAGAAAAATATGTTTTGGCTGAACTTTGGCTAAGTGTTTTAGCAATTATATTGTCCCTTCAGTAGGCAAAAGCTAAGATGCACTTTCGTACTACCCTTGTCCTCTCTAAGGGATCCTGGAGGAGAGGACCCAGCTACAAAAGAGGGTGCCTGTGTCTATTTATGTCTAACCCTTTAATTCTACCCAGAACCAAAGGCTGGCTACAGTTAGAGCCCTGCAGCACTCCAGTGCTGAGATGCCCCCTGTGCTACTGCCACTGCTAACTACCACTACTGCCAACTACAACTGCTATTTTTATGGGCAGCCGTGGGGGTACTGAGGTATTTCTTGATGGAGTTCAATTATCAGCAACCCTTCTAGCACCCCCTGCTTTTCTGTTATAAACACTACTAGTTTTATGATTTTCATAGCTTTAACAAGCAGAAAAAAAAAAAAAAAGGTGTTGCATGACCACTCCTTCTCAGTCATACATAGCTGAGAAGATCCATATTAAAGTGTTTGTCCAGCCAAAATGTATGTTTTAATTTTGGATAGAGAAAAAAAACAAACTCTCTTTGGGTTTTAATGCCCCACTCCGTCTTTCTGACCTGCTGACACCACTTAACTAGACAGGAATTAGGAGAAACTGGGCATCAGCAACATTTACATTGAAGATATTGCCTTACTTTCTGTATTGCCGCGTACACACGATCGGAATTCTCGTCGGAAAAGCCTTGGATGGCTTTTCTAATGGAATTTCCGATGGAATTCCGCTCAAGCTTGTGTTGCCTACACACGGTCACACCAAATTCCGACTGTCAAGAACGCGGTGACGTACAACACCACGACGAGCCACGAAAATTAAGTTCAATGCTTCCGAGCATGCATCGAATTGTTTCCGAGCATGCGTCGGAATTTTGCACGTCAGAATTGCCACAGACGATCGGAATTTATTTGAAACTATTTCCGTCGGAAAAATTGAGAAGATGCTCTCAATCTTTTGCTGGCCGAAATTCCGCCAGCAAATGTCAGATGGAGCCTACACACGATCGTATTTTCTGACCAAAAGCTCTCATCGGTCTTTTGCTGGCCGAAATTCCGACCGTGTGTACGCGGCATAAGACAAAACTGTTTTCCGCAGGATAGGGAGTGAGGGTAAATTACTCAAACTAAGCCCTGGATATCAGTAAAAACCCAACAGGGGTTCCAATCCTTCTTTACTTTATCCAAAACTAGAAAAAAGGTTTGGGGTTCACTTACATTTTAAGTACAAAAACTCCACTTTATGAGCCAAAAGAACTTCCCTTTTTTATGTTTCTGGCTCAGTCATAATGGTTGGCACAAACACAGCATAGCTTCCAAGAACCTTAAAATGGGATGGACTCAGACAGCAAAAGATTTTAGTTGACTGGTAAGGAGATCAGCTATTTACTTTTTGGTAGTTTTCCTATGTTCAGAAATGGAGGCAAATTTGATAAAAGGTTAGTTATAAAGTTCAAAATGGCTCTGTCCAGGAAGATGGAATCTCTCTGTTACTGCACAGTTTGCACGAGGCTAATGGCCTGCTGCTTGTGCGCTATCAGGCATTTGTCACCAGCATACAGCAGCGGGGAGGCTTCCGCTGACACTTGTCAGAGGGTCCTTTCTTTTTCGGCACTTCCGGTTTGGATGTATTGTTCTTTTATTTCATCCCCCTGTGTGATACATAGATATCTCTAGGGGGCGTCTTTGTTGTTGCCAGTTTCACATATAAGGGGTGAGACACTAATTAATACATTTCATGTCCTTTTTATTATGTGTTTATTTATTTTGCTTACATTTTATATATAAATCATGTATATGGGTATATGGAACATCCAAATGAATCAATTTATTATAATTCAGTTACATTAGAGGGTTTTCGAGCATGAACGGCCTTTTTAAGGTCATACCACAACATCTCAATAGGATTCAGGTCAGGACTTTGGCTAGGCCACTCCAAAGTCTTCATTTTGTTTTTCTTCAGCCATTCGGTGGTGGACTTGCTGGTGTGTTTAGGATCATTGTCCTGCTGCAGAACCCAAGTTCGTTTCAGCTTGAGTACACGAACAGATGGTCGGACATTCTCCTTCAGGATCTCTTGGTAGACAGCAGAATTCATAGTTCCTTTTATCACGGCAAGTCTTCCAGGTCCTGAAGCAGCAAAACAGCCCCAGACCATCACACTACCACCACCATATTTTACTGTTGATATAATGTTCTTTTTCTGAAATGCAGTGTTCCTTCTACGCCAGATATACTTGGACACACACCTTCCAAAGAGTTCCACTTTTGTCTCATCGGTCCACAGAATGTTGTCCCAAAAGTCTTGGGGATCATCAAGATGTGTTGTGGAGAAATTGAGACGAGCTTTGATGTTCTTTTTGCTCAGCAGTGGTTTTCTCCTTGGAACTCTGCCATGCAGGCCATTTTTGCCCAGTCTTTTCCTGATGGTGGAGGCATGAACGCTGACCTTAACTGAGGCAAGTGAGGCCTGCAGTTCCTTGGACGTTGTTGTGGGGTCTTTTGTGACCTCTTGGATGAGTCGTCGCTGCGCTCTTGGGGTAATTTTGGGCGGCCGGCCACTCCTGGGAAGGTTCACCACTGTTCCATGTCTTCGCCATTTGTGGATAATGGCTCTCACTGTGGTTCGCTGGATTCCCAAAGCTTTGGAAATGGCTTTATAACCCTTTCCAGACTGATAGATCTCAATTACTTTCTTTCTCAATTGTTCCTGAATTTCTTTGGGTCTCGGCATGATGTGTAGCTTTTAAGGATCTTCTGGTGGACCTTACTGTGTCAAGCAGCTCCTATTTAAGTGATGCCTTGATTGTGAACAGGTGTGGCAATAATCAGGCCTGGGTGTGGCTAGAGAAATTGAACTCATGTATATGGAACATCCAAATGAATCAATTTATTATATCATTATTATTATATTTAATGGTATATATATATATATATATATATATATATATTATATATATATATATATATATATATATATATATATATATATATATATATATATATATATATATATATATATATATATATAATATATATATATATACACGCACACATATAATGGAATATATAAACATTTAATATATTTTTTTCCTCCTTCCTGCCTCTTCCGGGGTGGGGCTTATTTTCCATTTTTTTTCAATTCTATCATTTCCTATAAAAGCGTGTGCCTATGGTGGTCCTGATTAGCCTAGCTCTGAGGAAGCGGGTGTGCCCCCGAAACGCATCAACTATACCCCGTTATATGGTCCTGCACATGTCCATACACTGTGTCTGTTTTCTATGGCTCATTGGGAGTTTTACTTTGTGAGTGCCCACTTTTTAGGAATCTTTTTTTATTCATTAAATTATCATTGATAATGCAATAGGTGTGCTTGCCTTACATTTTGTTATTCTTGTAGTTTCAAAATGGCTCTACTTTGTTCTTGGGAACTATAGTAAGGTTTAATTTGGGCAGAAAACCTTGTAATGCCATTGATAATATGTACCTAGCATAGCAGTTGCCCTGTTTGAACTGCACTTGAAATATTGGACACTGTATTTACATATAATTGAGGTTAAGCAAACCCGAACTGTAAAGTTCGGGTCCGTACCGGACTTTTGGGTGTCCGGGACCCGGACCCGAATCCAGGTTCGGGTCCGGTGTTCGGCGCTGTATTGGCGCCTTTTTAACAGCTTTAGGGCAGCCAATGGATGATCGTTTCACTAGTGTGCCCTTAGAAGCCATCACAGCCATGCCTACTAATGGCATGGCTGTGATTGGCCAGTGCAGCATGTGACCCAGTCTCTATAAATAGTACACACACAGCACACAGCGTCATTCTGTTAGACAGACACTGTTAGACAGGTTCCTGTGCTGCAGATAGATAGAGGATTTTAGGAGTTAGTGTGCTAAAGTCAGTCCACATTCCTTGAATTGTATTCTAATTAGTTAGATCAGTGAGCGATCTAGATAGCTACAGTAGGGAGTTTCTTTATTTAGCAAAAGAAAGAGGCAGAGATAATTATTGAAGAGATTCCTAAATCAATTGTACCCTGGCTGGGGTGCAGTGCACAGTCACAGTAACAGTGCCATGAGGCCAGTGCCAGACAAAATATAAACGTTTTACCTGCAAGCTCAGTGCAACATTACTGCACTGCATATACTAAGAGATACACCACAGTATGTGTGTATTCTGCTATTGGAAAAACATTGCATAAAAATTGAATTTTGCTTTTTATTTTTTTTTCCCAATAGCATTTTCTGCGTGTTCATACATACACGCTGTAGACACTAACCGTGTATTCTGATATTGCAAAAACATTGCAAAAAAATATAATTTTGCAGTGCTTTTTTTTTTTCTTCCCAATAGCATTTTCTGCGTTTTCATAAACGCTTTACATACTGTCCGTGTAGTCTGATATTGCAAAAACATTGCAAAAAAATATAATTTTGCGGTGTTTTTTTTCTTCCCAATAGCATTTTCTGCGTGTTCATACATACACGCTGTAGACACTAACCGTGTATTCTGATATTGCAAAAACATTGCAAAAAAAAAATTTTGCAGTGTTTTTCTTTTTCCCAATAGCATTTTCTGCGTTTTCATAAAGCTTTACATACTGTCCGTGAAGTCTGATATTGCAAAAACATTGCAAAAAAAAAAAAATTTGCAGTGTTTTTTTTTTTCACAATAGCATTTTCCGCGTTTTCATAAACGCTTTATATACTGTCCGTGTAGTCTGATATTGCAAAAACATTGCAAAAAAAAAAATTTTGCAGTGTTTTTTTTCTTCCCAATAGCATTTTCTGCGTTTTCATAAACGCTTTACATACTGTCCGTGTATTCTGATATTGCAAAAACATTGCAAAAAAAATTAATTTTTCAGTGTTTTTTTTTTCCCAATAGCATTTTCTGCGTTTTCATAAACGCTTTACACACTGTCCGTTTATTCTGATATTGTAAAAACATTGCAAAAAAAATTAATTTTGCAGTGTTTTTTTTCTTCCCAATAGCATTTTCTGCGTTTTCATAAACGCTTTAGACACTGTACGTGTATTCTGCTATATACAAAAACACCCATTTAGAGCGAGATCATAAATTTTGAAAATATGAGGAGATCATCAAAAAGGGGACGTGGCCCGGGTCGTGGTGCTGCTGGTGGCGCTCCTGTTGCAGGGAGAGGACGTGGTCGATCTGTGCCAGCTACACGCACTAGTGAAACACCTTCCTCAGGTGCGAGTAGGTGACAGAGCCTGCAGCGGTATTTTGGCGCGCCTAATGAGGCTGTATGAATGTTGAGGCCAGGACAAGTACAGGCGATAGTAGATTGGGTTGCTGACAGTGCCTCCGGTTCCTTCACATTGTCTCCCACCCAGTCTCCTGATGAAAGTTAATAATTTTTTCCAGAAAGTGCGTATTCTGGGGTATTCCCACCATATGTGCGGCATCGTGCCGTTGAGTTTCTGAGGTTCTTAATGACTTCCTGTACCTCTTCTGCTGAGAAGGGGGCCTCCAGCAGAAGAGGTACAGCCATTTTACAGCCCTCTTCTGCTGAGAAGGGGGCCTCCAGCATTTTTTTTTATTTTTTATTTTTTTTTATGTTATTTTAAGTTATTTCCCTATCCACATTTGTTTGCAGATCACTTGCCATGCTCTTAACAACATTTTGTTGCCATTTGCAGCCCTCTAGCCCTTTCCATGACCTTTTTACAGCCATTTTAGTGTTCAAAAGTCCGGGTCCCCATTGACTTCAATGGGGTTCGGAGTTCGGGGTCAAGTTCGGGTCAAGTTCGGTCCCGAACCTGGACTTTTTTCCGAAGTTCGGCCGAACCTGAACGTGTCCGCTCAACTCTACATATAATATGAAACTTAGCAAAGTCTTAATTTTCACCCATTTTGTCTGACTTTGGGACAGCCTGCGGTATTCGAGATACCAGGAGACCAGTCTTGTGCTGGATAATATAGCTCTATACAATTAAAATAGTGACTCTTTTATATAACCCAATTGATTACCTTTAACAACCCTTTAAAAGGAATTTACAGTCAATTGGAATATAACCTAGTACAGTCCATGCGTCTTTCCTCCCACATACAGCAATAATGAATCTCTACTGTTATTTACAGTTCTGGGAAAACTGAAAAAAGTGGCTTTATCTGATAGCCCTTCCACAGTACCACTTTTCACCACAACGCGGTGCTACAGATTGTTTATGTTGGTGATGGCGAACCTTTTAAAACCTGAGTGCCCAAACTGCAATACAAAACCTTATTTATTTCAAAGTGCCAACACTGAATTAAACCTGCCAGAGGCCCTGTACAGAGGATTAGGGATGAGCCGAACACCCCCCCCGTTCGGTTCGCACCAGAAGCCGCGAACGGACCTAAAGTCCGTGCGAGCTTTAGAGCCCTATTAGTTATAATGGATGCGAATGTTCGAAATTAAAAGTGCTAATTTTAAAGGCTAATATGCATGTTATTGTCATAAAAAGTGTTTGGGGACCTGGGTCCTGCCCCAGGGGACATGTATCAATGCAATTTTTTTTTTTAAAAACGTCTGTTTTTTCAGGAGCAGTGATTTTAATAATGCTTAAATTGAAACAATAAAAGTGTAATATTCCTTTAAATTTCGTACCTGGGGGGTGTCTATAGTATGCCTGTGAAGGGGCGCATGTTTCCCGTGTTTAGAACTGTCTCTGCGCAAAGTGTCATTTTTGAAAGTAAAAAAGCTATTTAAAATCACTCGCGGCTAATGTGTATTGACGGCTCCCATAATACAGAGAACAGTCATTAATTGAAACTCATTCATAAAAAAAAAAAGTCATTGATAAAAAAAAAAAAATGAAAAAAAAAAGCGTAGGGGTCCCCCCAAATTCAATAACCAGGCCCTTCAGGTCTGGGATGGATATTAAGGGGAACCCCAGCCAAAAAAAAAAAAAAAATGGCGTGGGTTCCCCTCAAAATCCATACCAGACCCTTGAGGTCTGGTATGGATTTTAAGGGGAACCCTAGCCAAAAAAAATGGCGTGGGGTCCCCCTCAAAATCCATACCAGACCCTTATCCGAGCACGCAACCTGGCAGGCCGCAGGAAAAGAGGGGGGGGGATGAGAGCGCCCCCCCCTCCCGCCTGAACCGTACCAGGCCACATGCCCTCAACATTGGGAGGATGCTTTGGGGGTCTAAGACCCCCAAAGCACCTTGTCCCCATGTTGATGAGGACAAGGGCCTCATCCCCACAACCGTGCCCGGTGGTTGTGGGGGTCTGCGGGCGGGGGGCTTATCGGTATCTGGAAGCCCCCTTTAACAAGGGGACCCCAAGATCCCGCCCCCCCCCCCCCTGTGTGAAATGGTAAGGGGGTACAAAATGACACTTTTTTGCAGGGAAAGTTCTAAGCACAGGAAACCTGCCCCCCTTCACAGGCCACCTATAGACACCCCCCAGATGTGATACTGCAATGCTGTTCTAACAGCACGCACACACATATCCCCAGAAATAAAGCACATATTGTCAGCAGCACACTGACACGCTGACACTGACTGAAAAATAATATGCGAGGCCGCCGCCGCGGCGGCCTCTTATACCGTGGGGCGTGTATTAAAGCCCCTGAGCTATAATTGGCTACAGGCATCCTGCCTGTAGCCAATTATGGCTCTCCTCGCTGCCGGCGCTGTGATTGGCTAAGCATGCGGGGTCACAGTGCATGCTTGGCCAATCATCAGCCAGCATTGCACTGCGCGGGCCGCAATGCATTGCGGGGCCGCTCGCATCACACGAATTTGATGCGAGCGGCCCCAATAGTTCTGGGCTCGCCGAGCGAGCGAACGCCCGGTGCTCGATTCGAACATGGGTTCGAATCGAACACCGGGCCCATCCTTACAGAGGATAGGACTGATCACCCCTCAGAATGAACCCTAAGGTACCAAAAGCTTATGATTTTGCCCAATGGCCCATGCTTATTCATGGGCCATTGACAGTAATGGGGTTCTTCATCATGAGCATTGGTGCGTTTCATGAATCACGCAATCAATATACTATACAGTGCCTTGCGAAAGTATTCGGCCCCTTGAACTTTTCAACCCTTTGCCACATTTCAGGCTTCAAACATAAAGATATAAAATTTAAATTTTTGTGAAGAATCACCAACAAGTGGGACACAATTGTGAAGTGGAACGAAATCTATTGGATTTTTGAAACTTTTTTAACTAATAAAAAAATGAAAAGTGGGGCGTGCAAAATTATTCGGCCCCCTTGCGTTAATACTTTGTAGAGCCACCTTTTGCTGCGA